>CM041782.1:273956603-274000176 GCA_023374045.1 Limonium bicolor | reverse complement strand
TCAGAAGAAAAAGGCTTCCGGTAACTTTCATATCTTTGAAATCTTTTTCTTTTCCTTGTTACTTCTTGTTAACCCTCTGTATTTTATTGTAGAAAATCCAAGTCCTTCGTCGGAGGCCACCAGAAGCTCCGACTTTTGGCTTAAAAAGGTGTCTGGACTTAAAGCTTCACTGATTACTTCGGAGTCAGAAAGGGAACGATACCGGAGCCTCACCCTTTCTTACGAGAGCCGGGTTGCGAAGCTAAAGGGGCAACTTAAAGAGACGCAGTCAACTTCAAACGAAGGATCGCACTGTCTCAGGTCTTAAAGAGACACTTTCTTCCCAATGTCGCAAGCTTGCTGGAGAGAGTCAGCGTATTATGTCGGAGTTCTTCTCCGAAAAACAACAATCCGTGGACGAGGCCCTTTATGAAAGCTTAGAGTTTGACGCTCTCGCTCGCTCCACCGGATACTACGCAGAATTGGCGAGGTTCTCACGGCCCGCGGGGAACACCTGCCTAAATGACGAGCAGATGTCATGAACGGAAATACATTAATTAATATAAATACTTAAGACTACAGGAACTGTCAAAGAGCTCACTTAAAGAACAAACACTGAAATTTTATGGGATACCCAGGCACCGAGCTTTACGCTCAGTGCGAGTCTAGGAAATGTTACAATCTCTTATAAACTCTGAGAGGAGAATAGTGAGAAACCTTGAAGTATGACAATTGAGAAATAGAATCTCAAAAATATAACTAAACATCCACAATGGATAAGCACGGGTTTTGAAATACCTGAGCAAATACCAAGGGTCTCAGCTAGTACCAATATATAACAACGCTGGACTCTCAAAAAAAGGGGAGAGAACAAATCTTGAATATATATTTTCTAAAGTAGGGGAGGATTATCTAATTAGCACAACCAAATGCTATATATATAAATATAATTTGGAGGTTATTAACCTAAAACATGGAGGGTATTGATACGTTTCAGAGGACTAAAGTATCATTAAATATACCTACCCTGTTTTGAGACACATGTCCCATACTAACTTTATAAATTTATACGAACATATGTCCATTATGACAGCTCAAATTATGAATGTGAATAAAAGATCGCAGTAAATCAACTAAGGTTAAAACATATGTAATATGAACTCTAGTATAAACATGATAACAAATGACTCTCCTTGACACTTACAGTAAAGGTAGTGTCAGTTATACCAAAGGCTTAAACTAATAAATACACTGAGAGTGAGTGTGAGTTATATAAGAGTGTGAAACAATATATACACAAAAATGATTGTAAATTAAATATAAATGTAGGGAAACATACCCTAGGTTTGTAACCATTGTTTTATACGTAAACCGTCCTAACGTTATAAGCTAAACCCTATGATTTTAAATCCTCTATTTGACATACCTAACCGACCTATTTTTGGAAGCCATTGAGCTAGTGGATTAACCACGTTTCTAAGAGATAAAAACAAACAATAAGCCTTGATTGTCCTGTTACTAAACAGTAGAATTCAAACTGGAAATCCTTAGTTTGAGATGGTACTAATATTAAGAGATACTTGACTAGGGTGAACATATGATTCACCGGATTTATGGATTTTAGATGGAATAAGGAAAAAGCTAAGCTTTAAGGAAGAGGAGATAATACTTTATGGACTGTAGTTGTTGATTGAGTTATGGAAATTTTTTACTTAAAAGTCTAACTATGACTGTCTTCGTTCTTTGAAATGATAATCAAGTATAGGCAATAATCAAGCCCTGATGGAGAAATACTAGATAAGCCTTTTAAAGTGAAGAGAGTATTCTAAAGTATGCAAGTCCATGACGGAAATTATTACTTGTATGATGGATTTAAGAGTTAAATTGATTGATGGATATAGTTATTAGACAGTATGAGCCTAGATGCTTTAATAAGATTTTATCTTTAATGCCAAGAGGAAAAACTGGCTTCCCCGCTTAATGATTTGATCAAAGGAATATTGTTCTGGGGAATTTGGTAATACACTAGATTCGAGTATAGGTTATAACAGATATTGGATTAATAGTATAGTGGTCAAGAGAAAATGTTTTACTCACCACGTCACGAAGTTTAATAAGATAAAATTGGGATTGTTTTGATATTTGACGTGGGAGGTCGAACTTGATCCTGGTCAGATCAAGGGAAAACCAAACACAAAATGGTGTGGAAGGATAGTTCGACACTGACGCTGACCCCGTCAGGGTTGGAAGATTCCTGAGACTCCTTACAAGTGGTCACAAATATTGCAGTGATAAGTAAGTATTTATTCCTAATTTAATATAAAGTTTAATAAATGAAGTATATGAGTTGTAGAAGGTGTAAGTTAAGAGTTGAGTTATCTAGGATACCCCGAGGAGATTAAATAGCTAAAACAACGCCACATATGACGGGAAAATAATCAATTATAAGGGAACTACTAATTATCCCATGAACAGTGTTACTAAACCAAATATGAGATCAAGAAAAAAAAATTAAATATAATAACAGTAGTCTCAAGCTACCTTCTAAATTATGGCCAAAATTGCCATCTGAAGGGAAAGATCGACTTTAAGTCTTTCCTAGGAATTTAAAACCCAATATATTAAATGGGAATCTACCTATAAACATGGTAGAATATAAAAGGGTATAAACATTATACTAATACTCACCAGAGTTGATTCACAACCACAATAACATGTTTAATTAACAGGAACCCTACTGAGGTATACCTGATAAACAGACGATAATAATCGTATATATACTACCAATAATAGGTGAATCAATAATATAAAGCAATCTTACTGTAATATACATAAGATGCACGGCTCAACCGTAGCTCATACTTTACAGTGAAAATGAAAGCCGTATATGGCGACAGTAAATTCAAATACCGGAATAACAAGATGATAACCTAAAGAAAGGGATTTTGAGTATGCCCAATATTAATACAAGACCCGGGCGTCGATGACTACAACTAAGAGGCGATTGATGAAAGTGTGTTATACACAAATAGTTTAAACAAGCCATAAAATAGTAATGGCAAATTACAAGATAGGAGATCACCTTCACCCATACATACGGGATTCAGATATAAAAGCGTATTAATGCACTATGAAATATGTCAAAGAATGCACAGATTCTTGTGGACTATACATAATAAACAGACAGAATTCATATACTGATGTCTGAAGGAGAGACCTCGAATTCACAGTAGGCGGTCGAGTATTCCTTAGAATTTCACCTAAGAAGAGAATTTTTAAATTTGGCCAAAAGAGCAAGCTTAGCCGAAGTATGTAGGACCGTACCTTATTACGGAGCGAGTGGGCCCATTAGCCTACAGATTAGACTTATATGTTGAGTTGGGAGAGTGCACGATGTGTATCACATAACTTAGAGCCCGAGACACTCGAGCTCGATCCTACACTTAGATATGAGGAGACCCCAGTTCGCATTTCAGACTCCAACACTAGGGAAACCAGAAACAAGACCATTAGAATGGTCAAAGCTCTGTGGTAAAACCACGATATTGAGGAAGCGACATGGGAGTTAGAAGACTCCATGCGAGACAAGTATCCAACAATTTTCTTTTCGTTTTGTGTATACTTGTAGGGGTACGTGGGCGTAACCCTTTTTAAGGGGGGTAGAGCACCACATGCGACTTGCATATCTGCAGTCTATATTATTCATGTGTATGGTTATTTGTGTTTGATTGTTTGTTGCGCATGTGTGCAATTAATTAGATGGTTATGTCCTATGTAACATTTGGTGATTTATGATATGTCCTATGTGACACTTGAATGATTAATTGTGTGTTATATGTAACACTTGAATGTTTATGAAGCACTTAATTATTTTACAGTATATTTATTTTATTCCTACAATCACACAAGAGATTCACTGCCAAGGGTTTACGCCTCTGCACTCTGTGGGACTGAGGATTTGGTATTGCACTTGTGCAGTGATGACCGAGTGGGATAGCTAGGAAGTTGGAACATGTATGGTTTTACAGTATTTATTAAGTTATTATGCAGTGATATATTATTATCACGAATAAAGAATATTTGTCTATAGGAATTATATACACTCAGAGTAGTGATGGAATATAGTAGTGTCAATACAATATTGACACCCAAGAATGATAAGTAGACAGGAGTAGATATGAGGAACTTGATTCCATAGGATGAACAAATATAAATTATGACTTCGGGACGAAGTCCTTTTAAGGGGGGTAGACTGAAATACCCCTAACATTTAAATAATTAAATATAAGTAAATAAATATTATTTGAAGAATTATAAATATTATTTGGGGGTTTATTAAACCCTAAGAAAACATATAAACACTTGAGCGTTAAAAACGCACCTAAACTCCTTAAGGTCAGAAACGAGCGTTAAACGCCCGACCTTAAGCTAAATAATTATATAAGCTATGGATATTATATGAATTTAACCAAGAATCATTTTATGATCTTTAAGATACAAGTTCTCAGTTAGAACTGAGTAAATATACAAGTTCTCGGAAGTTCCCGATGTGGGTCCCATAAAGGCCCGGGAATGCCTAGGAAGAGTGCCAAGGTGGCACGAACCCCTATAAAAATTATTCTTAGAGTTCCTAAAATCATTATTAATTATTATAAAGAGAATTCCCAAGCTACTTCTTCAAAATAAGCAAAGAGCTCGGGGGAAATTTCTTAACGCTCCTTTTACCTCGGGAGTGCCCCTTTAGCCCGAAAATTGAGTTACAAGTTTATATAACCCCATATAACTTAATGTAACACCTTAATATATTATTGACTATAAACAATGTCACTAAACACTTGGAAGTCATAGCGACTAATTAATTCTCAGAAAAATCCTTAAAGCACAAAAACGCACCTTCGGGTGTCATAAAAATGCGTTTTACGCAATTGTCTTGAAGCTTTTGAGGAGCCACGAGTTAGTAACCTTAAAAGTGGGTAAAATGACCATCTAAATCAATTGATGGCTGTACTAAACTCATAGTATTTATCGGGGCGATTTTTAGTACAAAAAGATACCTAAAATCAGCATTTTTACCTTAAAACTTTCATCTTTTTCCATAATAAAAATGTACCAATTAAATGCTGGAACCTATTACACATATTAGTATGATCTTAGTACAATATAGTGTAACAAAAATCAAATGAAAAATAAACTCCATTTGGTCCCTATACCACACGCCAATATAGGTTACAATTGGCTAGTTTAATTCAAAAAAATTCTTGCCAAATGGGAATACAACTCACGCATGCTCTACATAATAATTAAGCAACTTAAATCTGTCAATTAAGCCTCCTCCATACGTGTACCTGCTAGGAAACAAAGGAGGTTAGTATAAGAGTAAGAAAAAAACAATGAAAAGTAATACAACTATTATGATAATAAGACCTACATTAGGAGACTATAAACAAGAAATCCAACTTGCCCTTACAGCATGTGAGTGCCGATAATGTAGAGCATTATGGAGTAGTTATTACTGTTAATTATCAAATAAAGACTATACTAGCTAAAGCCTAATCTACTACCGTAAAACATTCAAGGAAAGGAGCTCATCTTCTAGTGCTGATCGTACCTGCACTAGTAAACAAAATTAGTACTCAATAATTACTAATAAAACAAAACCATTACTTATCATAAATAATCAAAACAAAGCTAACCTACCTAACTAAACCATGCGTGAACCTACAGCAACTAAGTTGCTGAAATGCTCCATTGAGTACGATCATCCTCCTGCAAGTTAAGCAAGCTATCAAATTGAATCAACTAATATATCCTAAGCTATAGTCTAATATCATTAAGTATTCTAAACTAATTCATAACCAATCATTTTAGCCAATTGATTTACGATAGTGGGAGTTGTGTGGCTCCATTAAGTGCTCCTCCAGCCGAGCACACCTGCAAAAAAACAACAAGACTAATCAACAGCATTAGTTAATCTAATACAAAACAAAAGAAAAACCAATCCAATCTGCTGGTTCCATTACGTGGAAGTGGAGCACAATTGCTCCAGCAAAAGACGACCACCACACCTGCAACAATAAACCGATTAACAATGTTAATTACACTACTAATTCATGTAAACAAAAACGTAGACTAAGAAGCTAGCTAGTTGATTACCATAAGTGGACTTGAAATGGAGCTGCTGGAAGTGCTCCAATATTTCCGATCAACCTGCAGAAATAGAGAGAATTAGTGCTCAATAATTGCATATAAAACAAAGCCTAAATACATTAACTAGTCTAAGTTAAATGGGAGCCATTCCTTTAGTCAATTGGTGCTGCATAATTGAGATGCCAAACTCCACCAATTTCCCCCACCATTACCGTAAGAGAAAGTGTATTTGGAGGACTTTTGCAAACAAATTTTCAAGTCTAATTTAAGTAATCAAATTAAACAAACAACACATAAAATAATAGTACATGATTAAGCATGACTTCCCTTATAACCTTACGTAAATAACAACTTCATTCCTTGCCATACTACACTCACGGTTGGTAAGTGTTTCAACTAGCTCTCTCACTTTTCTTCATCAACTCCTAAGTGTTAACAAACTATATTAATGGTGTAACAATTCCTAAAACCATTTTAATGTAATTTCCTAGTTAATTCTATCAAGTCTTGAAGCAACAAATCATCCTAGCAAATCTACAAGAAATCGCCAAGCACACATGCTCCAAGGTGGTTCCTAAACAACAACACAAGGAACAACAAGATCAAGTTAAGGTATATTTTCATGTTGAAAAATCCTAAGTAATTACCTAAACTATTTTCGAAAATTTAGAACCTCTAAACCTATGTTCTCTTCATTATTTCATGAAGGAAACTTGGATCTACAATCATCTCAAGGTGTATCAAAAATACCTTGTTAAATTCCTAAGGTAAACCCTTGTAAAATTACTACAAATATTATTTATAAACTTTTGTTAGAAGTCTAACAAATAAATCTCCTATATATGTTCAAGGAGTTCGAAATATCTTCATCAAGATATCATTTGAAGAGCTTGGAAATTCAAGGAAAAATCAAGTACAAGAATTGTCTTGATTTAAGGGTAAGTTTATATAATTAAGGTTTATCAAGTTTAAGTTTGATTTAAGCTTCAAAATTTAGTATAAAAATTATGTTAAGGCCATGTTAATATTAGGGCCGAAAATTATTAAGTTAAAGTATCAAGAAAAAAATAATTTATAACATATAAGATAAGATTATTACCTTAAGATATATATTAGGGTCATAAGAATTAATTATTGTTACATAAATATTAAAACCGAATGGTTTAGAGATTTTATGTTCTATTTTTGATTTATAATCATTCTAAGTCATTAGTATAATTTTTAGAAGTGTTATATGGCTTATACATTTATATGTATTTATTATAAGGCTTAAAACAAGTTTTAAAACTATATAGTAAAATAAAATTGGAGCCGAGAATGAAATACAATTATTTGGGTGATTTTCGAAATATATAAGTATATTAGCTTATATTATAAATTTTGGGAGTATTAAAAATAGCTACAAGTATTTATAGGGCTAGTTTAATAAGTTATGTGGTTAAATGTAATTTTTGAAAAGTTTAGAGTACAAATAAATTACCGAGAACATAAGGGGTTATTTGGTGTATTTTATTATAATATAAGGTAGGAGTTACTATTACGAATTTTGGTGAATTTAAATAAGTGTACAAGTGTTAAAAAACATCTTATACAAGTTTTGGGTTAAAAGTGTAAATATAGAAACTATATGATTAAACCGAAGAGCTTATGGGCTTAATTGGTAATTTATAAAAATGGGTAGTATTAATTTGTAACTACCAAAATAAGAAGAGTATTTGTGATTTGTAAAAGTAAGGTGGTTAATTAATATTTACAAGGTTAATGTGGGTAAATAGTGAATTATAAAAATTATAAGGTTATTTGGCAATTTATAGATAATATAATTGTTTTACAATTTCCGAAATTGATATGGATATTTGATAAATTATAAAAGTATATGGTTATTGGTAAGTTGTAGAGTTAACGGGATCAATTATGATTACCGGGAATTATATGTGGTTATTTAGTAATTTAATGAGTTGTTGGGTATAATATATGAATACCGAATTAGTAAGGTTGGTTTTGTAATTTAATAAGAAAAGGAAGTGAAACTAGTTAATATGGTGTATTATGGTATATTAAGGAATATAATATAAAGTTTATAAATAATTTTGGTTATAATAAAAATGACCAAGGGATATATAAATGATAAGTGGAAATAATTATAAGTATAATTAATTAGGAAAGATGTACCGTATAAATGATAATTCATTATCACATGTGAGTTTCACATAAAATAATGAACTGCTAGATTATCTAGAACCACTGTTAAAATAACAGGGGAAAATAAATATCATACGGAGTTATTATACGACGAGTATAAACACTACAGTGACAGTACTGTAATATTTAGTGAATTTATTAATACTACCGGTATTGCATGCTTATATAACAGCGTACGGGAAAGGATTACTGAACAGGAGTTTGACAAGGTAGCAGTTTCTTGGTGAACGGTATGTTAATTGTGTGGTCTGAATGTCCTAAGGATTATCCTAAGGTCCAGACATTATGTGTTTAAATGTTTAAGAACGATATCTATGATTTTATGTGAATGATATTGTATGTGGTATTGCTTGAACTGTTGTGTTGTATTTTATACGCGAATGTCTTGTGACAAAAGTTATAAATCTAAACTGGGAAAAAAAAAGGGACTAACTGACCTTTGGGTATTATTGAACCTAAAAATGGTCAACTGTTATAGTCTTAACTCAAGAATTGGTTATAATGTCACTGACAAAAAGGGGCTAACTTATAAAGAGAGGAATCCAGATCGTTTCGACCTTCTGGTTGCGCATTGTGATCACTATGAGAGACTCAAGAAGGGAGTCACTCCAAATCCATCAACCACATTCGGGGATGGCGGAATGCACTGCCGTTGGTGCACAGTTTCGACCGGATCGATCATTACATATATTTATCCAGGGCCATAAGGTCTACTGGTAACGGTTCCTTTGGAACCCAGTGGGACACACTGTCCATTTTCACAGGTTTTAAGGTTTGTCTTATCATGACTCTTGATAGAAATTAATTGGGAATGGTTAAATGATTGGTTAAGGGATAGAGCCAAGTGACTAACTAACAAGCAGTTTAATACGCGTGTCTTGTTTGATTATTGTTATGGTTTACTAATGTGTGATTATTGGTTATTGTTGTGGGTTATTGTTGTGTGGTTATTGGTGTTGGGTACTATTGTACACTGGTGTTTACAGGTGGATTGTTATGTGTTTGTTGAGCGTTTACAGTTATTTCTGTTATCAGTATAAACCGGTATTTTATGTAATGAATCTAATATCAAGATGGCTAAAACGACTAAAGGCTCTAGATGACTTAAGATCACATTTAGCATACCAGCATTTCGATTGCTGAGCCCTTCAGTGGGCCACAATTCCAGGTTATTGAAGAAGACTCAAGCCGGAGCGTGGGACACGGGTACTGAAGTGTTTTCAACAACACCGTTGGTTTTATTTCTATTGTATTAAGAAGGAGTTGTATTCAGTTAGTTGCTCTTTAGTTGGTTTTGGTTTGTAATAATTAGAGTGCTCAGTATCTGTTCATCACAGCGTGAGGAGTTGTAATGTTGGAAAGAGTAAGGATGCCTTGTTACTCACAAGGGTGAGTGACGGCGTGTAACACCAAGGTTAGATAGTTTTATTTCCCGCTGCAACTTGCTATTTATTATGCTACGAATTATGACGTCATTACAGGATTAGGATTAGGGGTGTTACAAAAGTGGTATCAGAGCGGAGTACCGCTCTGATGAAAGATACTGAGTCTAGGACAATGAGCATAGGAATATTGGGTTACGGGAAACGTCTGTGAGGATTCGTGACCTAGAAAGAAAAACCCTAGGGATATTTTATTGCTAGTAGTTAACTTACTTACATGTTTTTGATTGTGTATGTGATACGGTGTAGCAACCGAGTAGAAATAAAATATACTATCTTAGATGTCGACCAGCGAAGGACCACGAGGAGACAGCAGTGGACGCAGTAGCGAGACACCGGCGGATGTTCCAACAGTACAAGACCTAACAGCAGCCATGGCAACTTTCGCACAGGAACTAGGAGTACCATTTACGGGAGCCATACCCCACCCGCCGCGGCCCAGAGAAACCAACTGGTTGAAGAGCGTTGCAAGCGCAAGAGTACCAACTTATTCAGGGGAACCGGACCCCGCCGCACTGGAGAAGTTCATTGCAGAGCACCAGAAGGCGTTCAAGACTGTCGGAGTTCCAGAAGACCCAGGTCGACATCGCCGCATACAACCTGAAGGGCGCAGCTGACATTTGGTGGCGGACTATTGAGGGCCACCGTAGAGCTACACCGGAATTTGAATGGACAGAGTTCGTAGAAGTGTTGCGGGAGAAGTACTACCCCGAACACATAAAGCAGAGGAAAAGGCAGGAGATCAAGACCTTAATCCAAGGGAGACAACAGTTGACCAGTACTGCGCGGTGCACCAGTTTTGAACTATATACCAGGAGTCGACTACTCCGACGCAGGAAGAAGAAAAGGAATACTGAAGGAGATGATGATGGAGCAACCTCTGGCAGTTACTGCAAGAAGAGAAGAAATTCTTTGAAAAGAAGGGCAGAAGGATTTCCATGGTCAGAAGCGAAGGAGCAGATCCCTCGTCTGACCGGCCAGCTATTGATGCTCAGCCACTAAGAACAGCACCACCTAGAGGCAACAAGCCAACCCGACGTCACTATTACTGTAAACGTTGTGGAAAAGATCACCCAGGCGTAGATTGCGCAGGAAGAAAGGTGGAGTGCCGTATTGCAAAAAGGAGGGTCACGGGAGTATGAATGCTTTTCCAATCCAGGGAGTCGAGTATACAAAGGAGCTAGAGGTTCGCAGAGAACACCAGCTGTGGAAACGGGCGGACCCGGAGGAGGTCAAGCGCCGCAGAAATACTATACTACAGGACCGGGAGGACAGCCATCCTCATCCGGAGTCATAAGGGAAAGGAGATAGTTCCATGAAGAAAACCCCGTACAGTGGGAACTTCAGGCGCTGAGGCGAGCGCTCAGCGCGAACCGGTAAGCCTAGAACCTAAACTAAATGCATGATGCATAAATGTGTGTTTATAATTATCAGTCGATGAGACTTATATGTGATTAGTAAGTATCAACTTTAGAGAGACCTAAATTAGGTAACCTCTCACATAATAAGATACTTTGATTTAGTTTTCCCTTACCTATGAGACCGTGGTCACCTGAGCCTATGAGCGAAGGTCGGGAATATCCCGAGGCATAATGCCAAGTACTTTGACCCGGCATGATCCTACTCAAAATACTTAACTACAAATTATGACCTGCCTAAATGACGAGCAGATGTCATGAACGGGAATACATTAATTAATATAAATACTTAAGACTACAGGAACTGTCAAAGAGCTCACTAAAGAGCAAACACTGAAATTTTATGGGATACCCAGGCACCGAGCTTACGCTCAGTGCGAGTCTAGGAAATCTTACAATCTCTTATAAACTCTGAGAGGATAGTGAGAAACCTTGAAGTATGACAATTGAGAAATAGAATCTCAAAAATAACTAAACATCCATAATGGATAAGCACGGGTTTTGAAATACCTGAGCAAATACCAAGGGTCTCAGCTAGTACCAATATAACACGCTGGACTCTCAAAAAAGGAGAGAACAAATCTTGAATATATATTTTCTAAAGGGGAGATTATCTAATTAGCACAACCAAATGCTATATATATAAATTAATTTGGAGGTTATTAACCTAAAACATGGAGGGTATTGATACGTTTCAGAGGACTAAAGTATCATTAAATATACCTACCCTATTTTGAGACACATGTCCCATACTAACCTTATGAATTTATACGAATATGTCTACTATGACAGCTCAAATTATGAATGCGAATAAAAGATCGCAGTAAAGTAAATCAACTAAGGTTAAAACATATGTAATATGAACTCTAGTATAAACATGATAACAAATGACTCTCCTTGACACTTACAGTAAAGGTAGTGTCAGTTATACCAAAGGCTTAAACTAATAAATACACTGAGAGTGAGTGTGAGTTATATAAGAGTGTGAAACAATATATACACAAAAATGATTATAAATTAAATATAAATGTAGGGAAACATACCCTAGGTTTGTAACCATTGTTTTATACGTAAACCGTCCTAACTATATAAGCTAAACCCTGTGATTTTAAATCCTCTATTTGACATACCTAACCGACCTATTTTTGGAAGCCATTGAGCTAGTGGATTAACCACGTTTCTAAGAGATAAAAACAAACAATAAGCCTTGATTGTCCTGTTACTAAACAGTAGAATTCAAACTGGAAATCCTTAGTTTGAGATGGTACTAATATTAAGAGATACTTGACTAGGGTGAACATATGATTCACCGGATTTATGGATTTTAGATGGAATAAGGAAAAAGCTAAGCTTTAAGGAAGAGGAGATAATACTTTATGGACTGTAGTTGTTGATTGAGTTATGGAAATTTTTTACTTAAAAGTCTAACTATGACTGTCTTCGTTCTATGAAATGATAATCAAGTATAGGCAATAATCAAGCCCTGATGGAGAAATACTAGATAAGCCTTTTAAAGTGAAGAGAGTATTCTAAAGTATGCAAGTCCATGACGGAAATTATTACTTGTATGATGGATTTAAGAGTTAAATTGATTGATGGATATAGTTATTAGACAGTATGAGCCTAGATGCTTTAATAAGATTTTATCTTTAATGCCAAGAGGAAAAACTGGCTTCCCCGCTTAATGATTTGATCAAAGGAATATTGTTCTGGGGAATTTGGTAATACACTAGATTCGAGTATAGGTTATAACAGATATTGGATTAATAGTATAGTGGTCAAGAGAAAATGTTTTACTCACCACGTCACGAAGTTTAATAAGATAAAATTGGTGATTGTTTTGATATTTGACGTGGGAGGTCGAACTTGATCCTGGTCAGATCAAGGGAAAACCAAACACAAAATGGTGTGGAAGGATAGTTCGACACTGACGCTGACCCCGTCAGGGTTGGAAGATTCCTGAGACTCCTTACAAGTGGTCACAAATATTGCAGTGATAAGTAAGTATTTATTCCTAATTTTAATATAAAGTTTAATAAATGAAGTATATGAGTTGTAGAAGGTGTAAGTTAAGAGTTGAGTTATCTAGGATACCCCGAGGAGATTAAATAGCTAAAACAACGCCACATATGACGGGAAAATAATCAATTATAAGGGAACTACTAATTATCCCATGAACAGTGTTACTAAACCAAATATGAGATCAAGAAAAAAAAATTAAATATAATAACAGTAGTCTCAAGCTACCTTCTAAATTATGGCCAAAATTGCCATCTGAAGGGAAAGATCGACTTTAAGTCTTTCCTAGGAATTTAAAACCCAATATATTAAATGGGAATCTACCTATAAACATGGTAGAATATAAAAGGGTATAAACATTATACTAATACTCACCAGAGTTGATTCACAACCACAATAACATGTTTAATTAACAGGAACCCTACTGAGGTATACCTGATAAACAGACGATAATAATCGTATATATACTACCAATAATAGGTGAATCAATAATATAAAGCAATCTTACTGTAATATACATAAGATGCACGGCTCAACCGTAGCTCATACTTACAGTGAAAATGAAAGCCGTATACGGCGACAGTAAATTCAAATACCGGAATAACAAGATGATAACCTAAAGAAAGGGATTTTGAGTATGCCCAATATTAATACAAGACCCGGGCGTCGATGACTACAACTAAGAGGCGATTGATGAAAGTGTGTTATACACAAATAGTTTAAACAAACCATAAAATAGTAATGGCAAATTACAAGATAGGAGATCACCTTCACCCATACATACGGGATTCAGATATAAAAGCGTATTAATGCACTATGAAATATGTCAAAGAATGCACAGATTCTTGTGGACTATACATAATAAACAGACAGAATTCATATACTGATGTCTGAAGGAGAGACCTCGAATTCACAGTAGGCGGTCGAGTATTCCTTAGAATTTCACCTAAGAAGAGAATTTTTAAATTTGGCCAGAAGAGCAAGCTTAGCCGAAGTATGTAGGACCGTACCTTATTACGGAGCGAGTGGGCCCATTAGCCTACAGATTAGACTTATATGTTGAGTTGGAAGAGTGCACGATGTGTATCACATAACTTAGAGCCCGAGACACTCGAGCTCGATCCTACACTTAGATATGAGGAGACCCCAGTTCGCATTTCAGACTCCAACACTAGGGAAACCAGAAACAAGACCATTAGAATGGTCAAAGCTCTGTAGTAAAACCACGATATTGAGGAAGCGACATGAGAGTTAGAAGACTCCATGCGAGACAAGTATCCAACAATTTTCTTTTCGTTTTGTGTATACTTGTAGGGGTACGTGGGCGTAACCCTTTTTAAGGGGGGTAGAGCACCACATGCGACTTGCATATCTGCAGTCTATATTATTCTTGTGTATGGTTATTTGTGTTTGATTGTTTGTTGCGCATGTGTGCAATTAATTAGATGGTTATGTCCTATGTAACATTTGGTGATTTATGATATGTCCTATGTGACACTTGAATGATTAATTGTGTATTCTATGTAACACTTGAATGTTTATGAAGCACTTAATTATTTTACAGTATATTTATTTTATTCCTACAATCACACAAGAGATTCACTGCCAAGGGTTTACGCCTCTGCACTCTGTGGGACTGAGGATTTGGTATTGCACTTGTGCAGTGATGACCGAGTGGGATAGCTAGGAAGTTGGAACATGTATGGTTTTACAGTATTTATTAAGTTATTATGCAATGATATATTATTATCACGAATAAAGAATATTTGTCTATAGGAATTATATACACTCAGAGTAGTGATGGAATATAGTAGTGTCAATACAATATTGACACCCAAGAATGATAAGTAGACAGGAGTAGATATGAGAACTTGATTCCATAGGATGAACAAATATAATTATGACTTCGGGACGAAGTCCTTTTAAGGGGGTAGACTGAAATACCCCTAACATTTAAATAATTAAATATAATTAAATAAATATTATTTGAAGAATTATAAATATTATTTGGGGGTTTATTAACCCTAAGAAAACATATAAACACTTGAGCGTTAAAAACGCACCTAAACTCCTTAAGGTCAGAAACGAGCGTTAAACGCCCGACCTTAAGCTAAATAATTATATAAGCTATGGATATTATATGAATTTAACCAAGAATCATTTTATGATCTTTAAGATACAAGTTCTCAGTTAGAACTGAGTAAATATACAAGTTCTCGGAAGTTCCCGATGTGGGTCCCATAAAGGCCCGGGAATGCCTAGGAAGAGTGCCAAGGTGGCACGAACCCCTATAAAAATTATTCTTAGAGTTCCTAAAATCATTATTAATTATTATAAAGAGAATTCCCAAGCTACTTCTTCAAAATAAGCAAAGAGCTCGGGGGAAATTTCTTAACGCTCCTTTTACCTCGGGAGTGCCCCTTTAGCCCGAAAATTGAGTTACAAGTTTATATAACCCCATATAACTTAATGTAACACCTTAATATATTATTGACTATAAACAATGTCACTAAACACTTGGAAGTCATAGCGACTAATTAATTCTCAGAAAAATCCTTAAAGCAAAAAACGCACCTTCGGGTGTCATAAAATGCGTTTTACGCAATTGTCTTGAAGCTTTGAGGAGCCACGAGTTAGTAACCTTAAAAGTGGGTAAAATGACCATCTAAATCAATTGATGGCTGTACTAAACTCATAGTATTTATCTCGGGGCGATTTTTAGTACAAAAAGATACCTAAAATCAGCATTTTTACCTTAAAACTTTCATCTTTTTCCATAATAAAAATGTACCAATTAAATGCTGGAACCTATTACACATATTAGTATGATCTTAGTACAATATAGTGTAACAAAAATCAAATGAAAAATAAACTCCATTTGGTCCCTATACCACACGCCAATATAGGTTACAATTGGCTAGTTTAATTCAAAAAAATTCTTGCCAAATGGGAATACAACTCACGCATGCTCTACATAATAATTAAGCAACTTAAATCTGTCAATTAAGCCTCCTCCATACGTGTACCTGCTAGGAAACAAAGGAGGTTAGTATAAGAGTAAGAAAAAAATAATGAAAAGTAATACAATTATTATGATAATAAGACCTACATTAGGAGACTATAAACAAGAAATCCAACTTGCCCTTACAGCATGTGAGTGCCGATAATGTAGAGCATTATGGAGTAGTTATTACTGTTAATTATCAAATAAAGACTATACTAGCTAAAGCCTAATCTACTACCGTAAAACATTCAAGGAAAGGAGCTCATCTTCTAGTGCTGATCGTACCTGCACTAGTAAACAAAATTAGTACTCAATAATTACTAATAAAACAAAACCATTACTTATCATAAATAATCAAAACAAAGCTAACCTACCTAACTAAACCATGCGTGAACCTACAGCAACTAAGTTGCTGAAATGCTCCATTGAGTACGATCTCATCCTCCTGCAAAGTTAAGCAAGCTATCAAATTGAATCAACTAATATATCCTAAGCTATAGTCTAATATCATTAAGTATTCTAAACTAATTCATAACCAATCATTTTAGCCAATTGATTTACGATAGTGGTGTAAGAGGAACTGAGTTTATGCTTGTTCTAATAGCTGACTAGGAGTGTGTAATGCCTTGCTGTACTGCCACATATGCTGAACTGCCACATATGCTGTTGTTCTAGCTTAGTACGTAGGTATATATATGTGGCGTGGCTCTCCTGTGTACTGTTGTTGAAGATCAATGAAACAGAACCTTTGAATTCATTTCTTCTCGATTACTCTCTCTGTTTTCATCGTCTTCTCATTCTCTCATTTCACATGGTATCAGAGCATAAGCTCTCGATCCAGATCTAAATCAAGAAAAGTTTCTCAATCTGTCGATGGCGCTCCAAGACTGCAAACTATCGTCCTCAAATCTACACCAGTTGGTCGGAATTTCCACCATTAAGCTGCTTGGTGAGAAGAATTATCTCAGTTGGAACACGCAGATGATGAACTTGTTTGAGTCCACTGGCGTCGTCGAGCTAGTTAAGGTGGACAAAGCTCCGGCATCGAAAATCACGAGCAATGATTCTGAAGTCGATAATCCGGACTTCTAGAAATGGAAGGAGGTTGATGCACTTGTTCGTACTTGGATTATAGCAACATTATCTGAGGAATGCATCGCTCTAACCATCGGATGCAACACCGCCAAGAACATCTGGGACGAGCTGAAAAATGAGTTTCTACAGTCTACCAAAGATCGGGAGTTCCAGTTGAAGAATCGTCTGAGGTCTATGAAGCTTGGAGACACGCAATCGGTGAAAGAATTCGTTAAAGATTTCAAGCTAGTCTGCGATAATCTGGCTGCGATTGGGAAACCAGTTCCAGATGAGGATAAAGTCATCATTCTTGCCCAAGGCTGTGGCTCCAGATATAAGATTCTTCGGTCGATTATGCTTAGTAAGGCTCCTTACCCTACTCTAAAGCAATTTGTTACTGCATTAGAAGATTACGATACGAGGGAAGGAGAAGGTACTGGAAATGTGATTGAGGAAAAACAAGAAAACATTCTTGCCAACGCTGCCTTTACTGTTAACACTGCTTCTGGTCAGACTGAAAACAATTTCAGTTACGCTAGAGGCAGATCTGGTGGCCGTGGTCGAGGTCGTTTTAATCAAGGAAGAGGAAGGTACCATAATTCTCAACAATCTTACAATTCCTCATATCAGAAGCCTATCAATGCACCGTGTCAGATCTGTGGCAGAACAAATCATACTGCCATTACTTGTTTCTACCGGTGGGACCATTCTTATCAGCCGTATGGTTCGAGTCAAGCTCTAAGTTCTTCAAATCTTGATTATAATCCTCAATCAAACAATCCGACACCTCAAGCTCTGACGACTGTTACTTACAGTCCTGCAGAAGAGTCGTATTATGTGGATTCAGGAGCAACTGCTCATATGGTAACAAACTCAGGTATGGTTTCTTCACTTTGTCCTTATAAAGGAACATAGAGTGTCTTTGTTGGTAACGGTGATGAATTACCAATTGAGTATACTGGGAAAGCAGTAGTCAAAGGTACCAGGAAAGATTTAGTGCTGAAGGATGTTTTAGTTGTCCCTGAGTTAAAGAGAAATCTCATCTCTGTCAGTAAACTAACTAAAGACAATTTCTGCACGGTTGAATTTAATGATTCTTGCTTCATTGTCAAGGATCGAGTGACGGGACAGACTGTGGCAAAGGGCAGTAAGGATGGAGATTTGTACAGCTTACGTAACTCACAGTTTCAAGCTTTGCAGGCTGTCAAGAAAGGGAAAGGAACTGATGAAATCTGGCATCGCAGACTTGGACACCCAAGTTCAAAAGTTTTGCAACTTCTGAATTCTAGAAATCAGATTGGTATTACTAGTTGGAATAAAACATCTATGGTGTGTAATAGCTGTCAGATGAGCAAAAGTTGTAAGTTGCCATTTCCAATAACTGAAAATAGGGCATCTGATGTGTTAGAGAAAATACATTGTGATTTGTGGGGACCTGCCCCTGTAGTCTCGAATCAGAACATGAAGTACTATGTCATTTTTGTGGATGATTTTTCAAGGTTTACTTGGTTTTATGCTATCAAAAAGAAGTCCCAGTTCTTTGAAGTATTTGTACAGTTTCAAAAGATGGTGGAGTTACATCTTGGTAAAAGAATCAAGTTCTTCAGATGTGATGGAGGCGGTGAATTTGTAAGCAGTCAGTTCATTAATCTGTTGCAACAGAGTGGAATTGTGCAACAGTTTTCGTGTCCACATACTCCTGAGCAGAATGGCATAGCTGAAAGAAAACATCGCCATATAGTGGAGAGTTTGGCATTACTTCTTCAAAGTGGGTTACCAACAAAGTTCTGGACAGAAGCTTTTATGACTGTGGTTTTTCTCATTAATCGCTTACCTGCTGTTCCTCTGGAGTTTCAAGTTCCTTTCACACTGGTCTTTAATAAAGAACCAGACTACAGTAGTCTCAAGATTTTTGGATGCAAGTGTTATCCACTTCTTCGCTATCAGAATAAACACAAGCTGGAGCCTCGATCACTTCCCTGTGTTTTCATAGGGTATAGCAATCTTCACAAAGGATACAGATGCTATAATATCTCCACTAAGAAAATTTATATTTCACGACATGTTGTCTTTGATGAAACAATCTTCCCTTGCCTAGAAAACTCCACACCAAATACAGCTGTTTCTTCACTCACAAATCGGCATCTTTATGTTACAACTTTCAAACAGTTTCTTGAAGATCATTCTGATTCAAGTTCATCTGCTCCTGCTATATCAGAAACTCAACCTCAGTCCCAAGGTGGTGCTCCGAGTACTGCCAACTTACATCCCAATATTCCAAATCTTAATCAATTCAGCTTGTTGGAATCTGTATCTGACTCACCAATCTCAAATTGTCCCGTTATTCCAGAAACACCAACTTCTTCACATCATTCTCCAAATATAATAATGACTGAATCTCCTGACTCTAGCGACACATCAAGTGAAAATCAAACCTCTGAAATAAACCCCATTATTCCTATATCAGACATTATACAATTACCAGATATCTCTTCGACCCAGTCTACTCAAGTCTTAAATACACACCCCATGGTTACTCGGTCAAAAGGAGCTGCCTTGGTTACTACAGTGGATCAGGAGGTAGAGCCCAGAACGGTAAAGGAAGCACTTAAGCACTCCAAATGGGTGCTTGCTATGCGTGAAGAAATGGAGGCTCTCAAGCACATAACACTTGGGTTTTGGTGCCTCGACAACCTCATATGAACGTTGTAGGAAGCAAGTGGGTATTCAAGATTAAACGAAACCCAGATGGCTCTGTTGAGCGCTATAAAGCGCGTTTAGTGGCAAAAGGATTTCATCAGCTGGAAGGTATCGATTTTACAGAAACCTTTAGTCCTGTTGTCAAAAATGCTACTATCCGTATTGTTTTGTCCATTGCTGTCATGAAGCATTGGCAAATACGGCAGTTGGATGTTAAAAATGCGTTCCTACACGGAGAGTTAAAAGAGTTAGTTTACATGGAACAGCCTCAAGGTTTCACAGAATCTGGAGATTTGGTGTGTCATTTACAGAAATCCTTGTATGGTTTAAAACAATCACCGCGTGCGTGGTTTCAGAAATTGAGCACATTGCTGACTCAAATTGGTTTCAAGTGCAGCAGAGCTGATCCTACTCTTTTTTATTTACACACTAAGCATGGGACTATATTTCTTCTGGTTTACGTTGATGATATTATCATCACAGGGAGTTCCCCTACTCTTATGCAGAATGTTATTGATGAGCTTCGCCGAGGTTGTGCTCTGAAAGATTTAGGACAGTTGCGGTATTTTCTGGGAATTGAAGCTGAGTTTACCTCTGATGGGTTGTTCCTTAATCAGGCCAAATATGTTCGAGACTTGCTTCACAGAGCAAACCTAGGTACAGCTAAAGCTGCGAGAACACCTCTGTGAGCCTCGATTTTAAACCCTATCCTATGTAGATTAAAGCTGATTAGGATCTAAACGGGTTTTAGGTCCACTTATAACCTAAGATTAATAACTATGTCATATAACAATAATTATTAAAACCTAAGCTAGCTCACTGGAACCTATTATGAGTCGCCACCTAATTTTAACCTAGATCAAATTAGGAAAGGAGAGTTCGGGTTCGGGGGCTTGATATTCGACTTAATTAGGGTTCAATTACTTTCATTACCCTTCCTAGGTCGTTTTTCCTCTACTTAGTTTATTTACGGCTTATTACGAGTCGTTTTAACCTAAGTGCGCGAGCTTCTGTTTTTTTTTTGTTTTTAGCATTTTTTGACAGAGAATTAAAGTGAAATAAAAAGCTACCTAAACTAGGGTTTCGGAGGCAGAATTAGGTCAAATTTTGCTTACGTCCGTAGCCACGGACCAAACGTCCGAGACCACGGACCCCAGTTAACCTAAACATACAGAAAAGTCGAAATTAAAAGAAAACAAAAATTTGCAAAGTCCGGGGCCACGGACAGGATGTCCGTGGGCCCGGACATTATTAGAAAAACCTAAATTTTGAATTTTTAAAATCCCGCCGCCGTCCGTGGGTGTCCGAGCTTACGGACAGGGAGTCCGGGACCCCGGACACGACGTCCGTGGGTGCGGACAGCCCTCGGACGGCGGCTTTGAGGCTGTTCCCGAAGGTGTTTTCGGCTCAAATTTTATGGGTGTGTAGCCTGAAAGATGTACAAGACGTTAGTGATTGAAAGTTTTCAATTTAAATTCGAATTAAGCACGAAACTTAGCAAACAAGTTATCTGACAGAGGCTTAAATAAACAGCAATACAGAAGCGTACGAAGGTTAGTTTGAGCCCAAATTTTGAGGCGAGACAGATAATACCGTGGTGAATCAGGGAAGTGGAGTTTCTACCTGCTTTACCTTCGGATTCACAACGTTTCTTCACACCGGGATTCGTCGAGTGCTCCGTTGATGGCAGACCCGAGAGGATTTCGACCCAAGCTTCTGGTTGTTGATTGTTGATGATGATCTTCACGTTTTGGAGGTGGTTTGGTTGATGTTTGATGATTGTTGATGTGTTAGGAGTTGAAAAGTGTGTTCAGGTGGTGATTTCGAGAGATTTTTGATGTGATTTTAGTGCTTGGATGTGTAAAAACGTGAGGGGAATGAGACGGCTAGGTTTTCTGGTTGCTTAGGGTTCTTGAGGTTCTTCTTTGATCATGGGATAAGGTTCCTTATATAGACCTCTTTAAAGATAGAAAAATCCGGTAAAAACCGAGATTTACCGACGTTTTAGCTCAAGGGCTTCCAAAAGGAATTTGATTATGAAATTTCACACATGGGTAAAGGATGATATTTCTGATTTTTCTAAAGTGGAGTCGAATTTTTTGGATATTAGAATATTTTTAAATTCAATTTCTCGTCAGATTCAATCAGAAATTGCTAGAAAATTATTGGAAATTCGAAAAATCAAAATTCCAACGCCATTATGCTTAAAATGTCATCCTCTATCTTGGGTAAAAATTTCAGAGCATTTTGAATTGATTTGACCCTTATTTGGAGGAGAGAGAAAGCCTGTAGGGGGCTTAGGAGCCTTGAAAAATTACGAAAATGGCCCTGGAGATGACTAAGCTGTCCCTAGCTCTCTGAAATGTGCCGATCGATCTGGGAACCCTCACTACTAGCCTATTAGAAGAGACTCACCTCCGGGGGGTTGAAATTTTGGGTATAACAGATTGCCCCCCGTCAACTAGACTTTGTAATGGAAATGAAAAGGCTAGTTGATGCTTGAGTGATACCCCAAAATTTTGGATCTTAAAAGACCCCTCGTGCAATTGAAAACCAACAAGTTGTGTCGAGCTGTTCTAAGGCGCTGACTACCTATGAGTAAAGTGGAAGGATGTCGAGCGATTCTAAAGCGTCGGCCACCTAAAGGTAAAAAAATGAAATAATGTCAGACTATTCTAAGGCGCCGACTACCTATAATGAATGAGATGATGTCAAGCTATTCTAAGGCGTTGACCACCTATAACGAATGAGATGATGTCAAGCTATTCTAAGGCGTTGACTACCTATAACGAATGAGATGATGTCAAGCTATTCTAAGGCGTTGACTACCTAAAATGAAATGAAGTATGCCGAACATTCTAAGGGGTCGGGAACCTGTAATGCAAATGTAGATGTCATGCAGAAGAAAGATGATATGATGATGATATGCTAACGATGCTGATGATGATGATGTTGATGCTGATGATGCTCGGATGCTTCTGGGGACCGAAACCCGTTCCAATGCTCCTGGCTGGTATACTATGGGGACTTATTGCCTCTGCCCACCAACTGGGGTGCTGGGATAACTTCTAGATTACCAAGGGGACTTATTGCCACTGCCCGCTAGTTGCTTCTCCCAAGAAGTTGACATGAAGATGGGGACTTATTGCCTCTGCCCCGCCAACTTAGATCACGCTCTACCTCGCACTGAAGATGATACTAGGTCTCGCACCGGTCTCGCACTGGATGATGACGCTCGGTCTCGCACTGAAGAAGATGATGGGTCTCGCACGGAAGATGATACTAGGTCTCGTACTGGTTGAAGATGCTGGGTCTCGCACTGAAGAAGATGATGGGTCTCGCACGGAAGATGATACTAGGTCTCGTACTGGTTGAAGATGCTAGGTCTCGCACTGAAGAAGATGATGGGTCTCGCACGGAAGATGATACTAGGTCTCGTACTGGTTGAAGATGCTGGGTCTCGCACTGAAGAAGATGATGGGTCTCGCACGGAAGATGATACTAGGTCTCGTACTGGTTGAAGATGCTGGGTCTCGCACTGAAGAAGATGATGGGTCTCGCACGGAAGATGATACTAGGTCTCGTACTGGTTGAAGATGCTGGGTCTCGCTCTGAAGAAGATGATGGGTCTCGCACGGAAGATGATACTAGGTCTCGTACTGGTTGAAGATGCTGGGTCTCGCACTGAAGAAGATGATGGGTCTCGCACGGAAGATGATACTAGGTCTCGTACTGGTTGAAGATGCTGGGTCTCGCACTGAAGAAGATGTGGTCTCGCACTGAAGTCTCGCTGATGATGGAAAGATGGTCTCACATGATTCTAGGTCTCGTACTGAATGAAGATGCTGGGTCTCGACTGAAAGAGGAATCTGCAGGGCCTTGCACCGATTTTGGGTCTCGAACTAAAATAAGTTAGGAGGATAATGGTCTCGTGCAAATGGTAAAACTGATCACTGGAGTGCCAAACATGGCAATGATGATAAGATGTATGCAATCAAAATATATGAAAGATACTCGTTCAGAACAGGAATTTGTTGGGAAAGGTGCCAAACGTGGCAGTGTTTGAAGAAAATTTTGTTTACTGAAAAGGAAAGTGAAATTATCATTTCCTGACCATAGATTTCGGACTTGCAATTTATCTCCTAGGAGATGAACATGCCATCGGTGGGGTATGGTGTATGATGTAAAGGTAAGGGCTTATGTGGGCCTGTGTAGTTTGATGTGCAGGTAAGGGCTTTTGTGGGCCTGTGGTGGAATGGTGGTGGTGATGTTTGAGCTTTGGGTTCCAATTGGCGTTGTCATAGCAATTGTTGGAACCAACAATTGCCCCCAGTATTTTCCCTTAAGACAATCTGAGCTAGAGTTCATGGCAATCGATCGGAACGATCGATTGCCCCCAGTATTTCCTTTTATTAAACGTGCGAACGAGTCTCGTCCTCACAGGGTCAAGGCTTATGTTTTTACGTGGTGCTTCCTAACCTACACTCGGCGTGTTTGGTGTTTGCACTCGTTCCTCACCCACGGTCACAACTTCTAGACCATTGAATTCGATATTTGATGAATTTACGCATTCGATCTGTTACTTTCACGTGATTAGACACACAACTATCAAGTCGGAAGTCTTTAAAGCTTATAACATGGCCATAGGGTGTGATGAATGACAACAGGATCATGGAGGGATATTTGAGGTATGTGGAGCTTAAATGGGTGACCAAAGCTGCAACTTGTGTCTTCTCTCAGATTCATCTTCCTTGTCTTGAAGTCGTCTAGCTGCTTCATGTCGATGTTGTTTTCGAGCTTCGGACTGGACTTTTGAACTTTACACCATTTCTCTTTTTGTCATTTGGATTTCTTCGAGGCACTCGGGATTGCCTTTTTGTTTTATCCTTTCTTGACTTTTCCTTCGGGGTTCTTGTGTTTCCCGGTTTTGAACTTTGAGAGCTGTTTTTGATGTTAGCTCATTTGATCCTGTGTCCCTCTGGGACCATTTGCGGATCGCTTCGCCATGCTGATAGCGGCATTGCTTCACTGGACTGATGAGAATGTTATCTGAGAGTCGGGCTCCTCGCTTCCTTTGGTCACCGGGTCGAACATTCATCATTGGCCGGGTTATTTTGTGGAGTTCATAATATCAAAAGGGGATATATGAAAGGCTCAGCGGGGGTGCCTAGGGTTTAACGTCAGGGTTCGCAAGCTTTTGGCTATGTGGTGTTGTACCTAGGTGCTTCGTCATTCCTGATAGTTGTGTATCCATTCTTTGTTACTTTTCACAGGTCTAGCGTAAATTTACAAATTATCTCCTTCGGTCGGAGTTATGCCGTTTACCCTACCTTTGAATGTGGACTCACCGGAGTCGTGTAAAAATGACACGCTCGCTCACTCATGGTTTTCCCACTCAAGACACTCTCGTGAGATTTTCACTTGGAAACTCGTTCGCACATTTAGACAAAAGATAAAAGACGACGAACTTAAACTTAGATTGCCCCCAGTTTTGGTTTGGGGTTTGTGACAACAATTCGATAGATGTGGACTTTGAACCTCTTTGTGGGTTATTTGGATATTATGGGGTGAGTTGTGGTGTTTGGTTAGGCATGTTCAAATTTTTAGAAACAAGAGACAAGCCGTTCCATTGCTTAGTCAGAAAATGATTGCTTCGTGATCCTTTTCCTTAAAAAAAACTATTTTGTTTTCCTTCTTTTTTCGATGAATGAAAAATGGTTTGTACAGGAGTTGTGAAAATGGAACTATGATTTTATTTATGAATCATGAAAGGAACGTAAAGATTACAATCAGAGGTGACTGAAAACTAACTAATAAGCTACTAGGAAAATTTGAAGATGCAAGAAAACGATCTGCACACTTAGAAAAATTGGACTCCTTGCTCGAGGAGGTCTTGAATCTTGTGCTTCAATGCTCGGCAATTGTCAGCATAATGGCCAGGCAACTGATGGTAGTGGCAGAATTGATTAAGATGCCTCCCCAATGAGTGGTTCCTGGCCGAGGGGCCAGGGGCTGTAGCAGGTTTCTCTTCTGAAGCTCTTCAAACGCCTGACTTGGTGCTCGGCCAATGTTGGTGAACTCCCTTTGCGATGAGTCTCGGCGTGGTAAGGGTATTGTCCTAAGGTTTTGATGCGGAGATCTAGGTCGTTGAACCATATTCACTTCTGGGAAACTGCTTTGAGCGCAAGCTACTGTCTGAAGATAAGCCTTTTCTGGTCCTGGCCTAGATAATTTGGAGCCACTGCCGGAGTTTCTTGAGCACTCGAGCTCCAAGCCTTCCTTATGAATCCTTTCCTCTAGAATACCGACTTGTCCCATCAACATGTCCAAACTCGGAAAGTACATAAATTTTAGCTCATGGTTGTGTTGTTTTCGCATGTTCTCAATTATCATGCGGATTTGCTCCTGCTCGTCCATTCTGGTAGGCATGGCTGCAGCCTTTCTCCTCCAACGCTTGATGAAGTCAGACATGGACTCACCGTCTTTCTGTCGAGTTCCTGCCAGATCGATTCTGGTGACCTCGAGGTTCTTAGCATACTCGAAATGATTTAGGAAAGCCTCGCAAACCTCCTCGTAGGTCTTGGTATTCATCTTCTGAGTGAGATACCAACGCTGAGGAGTCTCGTCTAGATAGCGAGCAAAAACTTTGGCTTTTTGCATGTCGTTGAGCCCCAAGATGGACATTTCCCGGTCGAACATAGCCAAATGAATCTGTGGATCTGAGGAACCCTTGTACAAAGCGAGTGTGGGCATCTTCAGCTTTGGCGGAAGATCAACCTCGGGATACGATGTCATGGAAAGGTAATCGAGGCCAACCGGCTTGCTAGCCTTTTCCATGCGCTCGATCCTTTTCAGAGCCTTCTTGAATTCTGCGGCTAGTTGGTAGTCCGGGACGACTTGCCCTACAAATCCTTGTGCATCCTGGGCCTCAACGGAGTTAACTTCGATGTAGTCGCGCCCGTTCCCAGAGTCGGCTATCTTTCCTGAAATGTTTTCCTGATGACCAATCTCAAGGGAATTGATTTTGCTTTTCAACTCTTCGATGATGGTGACATACTTAGCCTCCATGCTGACTGGGTTTCCTCCTTCTGCCATACTTTGGATTCAGGTTTATCTGTTGGTAAATAACAGTGGACTGAGCTAAAATTCTGGGCCGTGAAGAAGTTCTAGGTAAAAACTTGTTTGGGCCGCAAGAAAAGCATATGAGCTGGAATGATCCCTAGATCACAAATGGGCCTAACTTTCTTTGGGTCAGAGAAGATGGTTGCTAAGCTGACAAAGATTTTACTTGCAGGATTTGTGAGCTATTTCAAGTTCAGGTGGATTTCTTTTTATGGGCCTAGAACTAATTGGATAATTCAAATTGGGCCAGAAGAGAAATCACCTAAGCCTAAGCTTTTGGGCCGAAGCCCGAACGACTCACATGTTAAACCAAACAGGGCCTCTGGGCCGCAAAAAATAGAGTTGCCAATTCGTGTTGGGCTAGGCTGATGTAGGAGAAGTTCCTATCAATCTCTAGGCGGGGTAGTGGGCCGATCATACAAGCAAACAAGGCCCACACAAATTCAACATGTCCTCACTTGACGGTTAAATCAACTTGGGAATGGATCGATCCGGAGAGGTGCTTGGGGCTTGGGCCCAGGTTACCACAAAGGAATAGGGCTTGCACGCTATTCTCTTTGGGCTTCCCCACTTTTTCACATCACTGTTAAGTGTGCGTCTACGGTCGGGTCTTTGAATGACCAAACATTGGGCTTGGTAAGGGTACTGCCAGGAAAACGCTTGGGGCTAAGACCCAGGTATTAAGGGGATGTGGTTAGACGACATCCTCCTCTTTTCCCCCGCTTATTCACATCACCTAAAAGGTGTGAGTCCCAAACAGGGGACCCTCAAACGGGTCCCGGGATGAAATCAGTTTAGGTGGACCCTCGCTCTCATATGATGCAGGGGTGCAAAAATTTAAAGTGCGCACGAAAGTAAACAACAAGTAACAAAGCCATAAATAAACAATTTTTCAAGTTAAACCCTCTTTCTTAAAAATTAAACAAGTTAAAACTAAGAATTTATCCCCAGCAGAGTCGCCAGTCTGTGAGCCTCGATTTTAAACCCTATCCTATGTAGATTAAAGCTGATTAGGATCTAAACGGGTTTTAGGTCCACTTATAACCTAAGATTAATAACTATGTCATATAACAATAATTAAAACCTAAGCTAGCTCACTGGAACCTATTATGAGTCGCCACCTAATTTTAACCTAGATCAAATTAGGAAAGGAGAGTTCGGGTTCGGGGGCTTGATATTCGACTTAATTAGGGTTCAATTACTTTCATTACCCTTCCTAGGTCGTTTTTCCTCTACTTAGTTTATTTACGGCTTATTACGAGTCGTTTTAACCTAAGTGCGCGAGCTTCTGTTTTTTTTGTTTTTAGCATTTTTTGACAGAGAATTAAAGTGAAATAAAAAGCTACCTAAACTAGGGTTTCGGAGGCAGAATTAGGTCAAATTTGCTTACGTCCGTAGCCACGGACCAAACGTCCGAGACCACGGACCCCAGTTAACCTAAACATACAGAAAAGTCGAAATTAAAAGAAAACAAAAATTTGCAAAGTCCGGGGCCACGGACAGGATGTCCGTGGGCCCGGACATTATTAGAAAAACCTAAATTTTGAATTTTAAAATCCCGCCGCCGTCCGTGGGTGTCCGAGCTTACGGACAGGGAGTCCGGGACCCCGGACACGACGTCCGTGGGTGCGGACAGCCCTCGGACGGCGGCTTTGAGGCTGTTCCCGAAGGTGTTTTCGGCTCAAATTTTATGGGTGTGTAGCCAAAGATGTACAAGACGTTAGTGAAAGTTTTCAATTTAAATTCGAATTAAGCACGAAACTTAGCAAACAAGTTATCTGACAGAGGCTTAAATAAACAGCAATACAGAAGCGTACGAAGGTTAGTTTGAGCCCAAATTTTGAGGCGAGACAGATAATACCGTGGTGAATCAGGGAAGTGGAGTTTCTACCTGTTTTACCTTCGGATTCACAACGTTTCTTCACACCGGGATTCGTCGAGTGCTCCGTTGACGGCAGACCCGAGAGGATTTCGACCCAAGCTTCTGGTTGTTGATTGTTGATGATGATCTTCACGTTTTGGAGGTGGTTTGGTTGATGTTTGATGATTGTTGATGTGTTAGGAGTTGAAAAGTGTGTTCAGGTGGTGATTTCGAGAGATTTTTGATGTGATTTTAGTGCTTGGATGTGTAAAAACGTGAGGGGAATGAGACGGCTAGGTTTTCTGGTTGCTTAGGGTTCTTGAGGTTCTTCTTTGATCATGGGATAAGGTTCCTTATATAGACCTCTTTAAAGATAGAAAAATCCGGTAAAAACCGAGATTTACCGACGTTTTAGCTCAAGGGCTTCCAAAAGGAATTTGATTATGAAATTTCACACATGGGTAAAGGATGATATTTCTGATTTTTCTAAAGTGGAGTCGAATTTTTTGGATATTAGAATATTTTTAAATTCAATTCTCGTCAGATTCAATCAGAAATTGCTAGAAAATTATTGGAAATTCGAAAAATCAAAATTCCAACGCCATTATGCTTAAAATGTCATCCTCTATCTTGGGTAAAAATTTCAGAGCATTTTGAATTGATTTGACCCTTATTTGGAGGAGAGAGAAAGCCTGTAGGGGGCTTAGGAGCCTTGAAAAATTACGAAAATGGCCCTGGAGATGACTAAGCTGTCCCTAGCTCTCTGAAATGTGCCGATCGATCTGGGAACCCTCACTACTAGCCTATTAGAAGAGACTCACCTCCGGGGGGTTGAAATTTTGGGTATAACAACCTCTCAATACTAAACTTGATCTGAATGACCTGGAAACAGATCTGGTTGATCCCACAAACTATAGGAGTCTTGCTGGAGCTTTACAATATGTTACTCTGACTAGGCCCGACATTGCTCATGCCGTGAGTTTAGTATGTCAGTACATGAATACACCAAGGGAAATTCATTTACAAGCTCTGAAGCGCATTCTAAGGTATCTATCAGGCACTCTACATTTTGGGATGTTTATCTCTGCCAAAAGCTCCTTCAATCTAGCAGCTTATTCAGATGCAGATTGGGCTGGCTGCACTTTGACTCGTCGATCTACGACTGGTTTCTGTATCTTTTTAGGCTCTAACTGCATTTCGTGGACCTCAAAGAAACAACCAACTGTGTCCCGATCAAGTACAGAAGCTGAATACCGTGCTATGGCATCTGCAGCATTGAGATTACTTGGATTGGGTATTTACTAGATGAAATTGGTATTTCTCTAGACACTACGCCTGTTTTGTTTTGTGATAACCAGAGTGCCTTACATCTAGCAGCGAATCCAGTTCTCCATGCTCGCACAAAGCACATAGAGTTGGACTACCATTTTATTCGAGAAAAAGTCATCAATAATCAGCTGCACACCAAGTTCATTTCATCCGCTAGTCAGCCTGCTGATATTTTCACAAAGAATCTTTCTTATAGTCCCTATACTTATCATAGAACCAAGCTGGGCATTCGTTGTACTCCAGCTCAGCTTGCGGGAGGATGTAAGAGGAACTGAGTTTATGCTTGTTCTAATAGCTGACTAGGAGTGTGTAATGCCTTGCTGTACTGCCACATATGCTGAACGGCCACATATGCTGTTGTTCTAGCTTAGTACGTAGGTATATATAGTGGCGTGGCTCCTGTGTACATATGGGTGACTATTACTCCAACAAATATCATTAAGTATTCTAAACTAATTCATAACCAATCATTTTAGCCAATTGATTTACGATAGTGGGATTGTGTGGCTCCATACTTGCTCCTCCAGCCGAGCACACCTGCAAAAAAAAACAAGACTAATCAACAGCATTAGTTAATCTAATACAAAACAAAAGAAAAACCAATCCAATCTGCTGGTTCCATTACGTGGAAGTGGAGCACAATTGCTCCAGCAAAAGACGACCACCACACCTGCAACAATAAACCGATTAACAATGTTAATTACACTACTAATTCATGTAAACAAAAACGTAGACTAAGAAGCTAGCCAGTTGATTACCATAAGTGGACTTGAAATGGAGCTGCTGGAAGTGCTCCAATATTTCCGATCAACCTGCAGAAATAGAGAGAATTAGTGCTCAATAATTGCATATAAAACAAAGCCTAAATACATTAACTAGTCTAAGTTAAATGGGAGCCATTCCTTTAGTCAATTGGTGCTGCATAATTGAGATGCCAAACTCCACAATTTCCCCAATTTCCCCCATTACCGTAAGAGAAAGTGTATTTGGAGGACTTTTGCAACAAATTTTCAAGTCTAATTTAAGTAATCAAATTAAACAAACAACATAAAATAATAGTACATGATTAAGCATGACTTCCCTTATAACCTTACGTAAATAACAACTTAATTCCTTGCCATACTACACTCACGGTTGGTAAGTGTTTCAACTAGCTCTCTCACTTTTCTTCATCAACTCCTAAGTGTTAACAAACTATATTAATGGTGTAACAATTCCTAAAACCATTTAATGTAATTTCCTAGTTAATTCTATCAAGTCTTGAAGCAACAAATCATCCTAGCAAATCTACAAGAAATCGCCAAGCACACATGCTCCAAGGTGGTTCCTAAACAACAACACAAGGAACAACAAGATCAAGTTAAGGTATATTTCATGTTGAAAAATCCTAAGTAATTACCTAAACTATTTTCGAAAATTTAGAACCTCTAAACCTATGTTCTCTTCATTATTTCATGATGAAACTTGGATCTACAATCATCTCAAGGTGTATCAAAAATACCTTGTTAAATTCCTAAGGTAAACCTTGTAAAATTACACAAATATTATTTATAAACTTTGTTAGAAGTCTAACAAATAAATCTCCTATATATGTTCAAGGAGTTCGAATATCTTCATCAAGATATCATTTGAAGAGCTTGGAAATTCAAGGAAAAATCAAGTACAAGAATTGTCTTGATTTAAGGGTAAGTTTATATAATTAAGGTTTATCAAGTTTAAGTTTGATTTAAGCTTCAAAATTTAGTATAAAAATTATGTTAAGGCCGAAAATTATTAAGTTAAAGTATCAAGAAAAAATAATTTATAACATATAAGATAAGATTATTACCTTAAGATATATATTAGGGTCATAAGAATTATTATTGTTACATAAATATTAAAACCGAATGGTTTAGAGATTTTATGTTCTATTTTTGATTTATAATCATTATAAGTCATTAGTATAATTTTTAGAAGTGTTATATGGCTTATATACATTTATATGTATTTATTATAAGGCTTAAAACAAGTTTTAAAACTATATAGTAAAATAAAATTGGAGCCGAGAATGAAATACAATTATTTGGGTGATTTTCGAAATATATAAGTATATTAGCTTATATTATAAATTTTGGGAGTATTAAAAATAGCTACAAGTATTTATAGTAGTTTAATAAGTTATGTGGTTAAATGTAATTTTTGAAAAGTTTAGAGTACAAATATAAATTACCGAGAACATAAGGGGTTATTTGGTGTATTTATATTATAATATAAGGTAGGAGTTACTATTACGAATTTTGGTGAATTTAAATAAGTGTACAAGTGTTAAAATAACATCTTATACAAGTTTTGGGTTAAAAGTGTAAATATAGAAACTATATGATTAAACCGAAGAGCTTATGGGCTTAATTGGTAATTTATAAAAATTGGGTAGTATTAATTTGTAACTACCAAAATAAGAAGAGTATTTGGTGATTTGTAAAAAGTAAGGTGGTTAATTAATATTTACAAGGTTAATGTGGGTAAATAGTGAATTATAAAAATTATAAGGTTATTTGGCAATTTATAGAAGATAATATAATTGTTTTACAATTTCCGAAATTGATATGGATATTTGATAAATTATAAAAGTATATGGTTAATGGTAAGTTGTAAGAGTTAACGGGATCAATTATGATTACCGGGAATTATATGTGGTTATTTAGTAATTTAATGAGTTGTTGGGTATAATATATGAATACCGAATTAGTAAGGTTGGTTTTGTAATTTAATAAGAAAAGGAAGTGAAACTAGTTAATATGGTGTATTATGGTATATTAAGGAATATAATATAAAGTTTATAAAATAATTTTGGTTATAATAAAAATGACCGATATAATATAAATGATAAGTGGAAATAATTATAAGTATATAATTAATGAGGAAAGATGTACCGTATAAATGATAATTCATTATCACATGTGAGTTTCACATAAAATAATGAACTGCTAGATTATCTAGAACCACTCTTAAAATAACAGGGGAAAATAAATATCATACGGAGTTATTATACGACGAGTATAAACACTACAGTGACAGTACTGTAATATTTAGTGAATAGTTATATTAATACTACCGGTATTGCATGCTTATATAACAGCGTACGGGAAAGGATTACTGAACAGGAGTTTGACAAGGTAGCAGTTTCTTGGTGAACGGTATGTTAATTGTGTGGTCTGAATGTCCTAAGGATTATCCTAAGGTCCAGACATTATGTGTTTAAATGTTTAAGAACGATATCTATGATTTTATGTGAATGATATTGTATGTGGTATTGCTTGAACTGTTGCGTTGTATTTTATACGCGAATGTCTTGTGACAAAGTTATAAATCTAAACTGGGAAAAAAAAGGGACTAACTGACCTTTGGGTATTATTGAACCTAAAAATGGTCAACTGTTATAGTCTTAACTCAAGAATTGGTTATAATGTCACTGACAAAAAGGGGCTAACTTATAAAGAGAGGAATCCAGATCGTTTCGACCTTCTGGTTGCGCATTGTGATCACTATGAGAGACTCAAGAAGGGAGTCACTCCAAATCCATCAGCCACATTCGGGGATGGCGGAATGCACTGCCGTTGGTGCACAGTTTCAACCGGATCGATCATTACATATATTTATCCAGGGCCATAAGGTCTACTGGTAACGGTTCCTTTGGAACCCAGTGGGACACACTGTCCATTTTCACAGGTTATTAAGGTTTGTCTTATCATGACTCTTGTGATAGAAATTAATTGGGAAAGGTTAAATGATTGGTTAAGGGATAAGAGCCAAGTGACTAACTAACAAGCACAGTTTAATACGCGTGTCTTGTTTGATTATTGTTATGGTTTACTAATGTGTGATTATTGGTTATTGTTGTGGGGTTATTGTTGTGTGGTTATTGGTGTTGGGTACTATTGTACACTGGTGTTTACAGGTGGATTGTTATGTGTTTGTTGAGCGTTTACAGTTATTTCTGTTATCAGTATAAACCGGTATTTTATGTAATGAATCTAATATCAAGATGGCTAAAACGACTAAAGGAATCTAGATGACTTAAGATCACATTTAGCATACCAGCATTTCGATTGCTGAGCCCTTCAGTGGGCCACAAATTCCAGGTTATTGAAGAAGACTCAAGCCGGAGCGTGGGACACGGGGGTAACTAAGTGTTTTCAACAACACCGTTGGTTTTATTTTGTATTGTATTAAGAAGGATGTTGTATTCAGTTAGTTGCTCTTTTAGTTGGTTTTGGTTTGTAATAATTAGGAGTGCTCAGTATCTGTTCATCACAGCGTGAGAAGTTATAATGTTGGAAAGAGTAAGGATGCCTTGTTACTCACAAGGGTGAGTGACGGCGTGTAACACCAAGGTTAGATAGTTTTACTTTCCGCTGCGATTTGCTATTTATTATGCTGCGAATTATGGCGTCATTACAGGTTTAGGATTAGGGGTGTTACATTTATGAAAGCTTAGAGTTTGACGCTCTCGCTCGCTCCACCGGATACTACGCAGAATTGGCGAGGTTCTCACGGCCCGCGGGGAACACGTGCTTTGTCCCGTCTTTTATGGCGTCAGCCGCTGCTCGGGGTCAAAGTGGCGTCGGCCTTACTCCGGTAGGTGAGTAAAAGGAAGACTCCGGAGGAAGTACCTCCACCCCTCGGAAGCGGTCGCAAGAATCCGAGAAGCTTGCGGAAGACCCTTCAGGACCTGCAGCATAAACTTTTTTTTTGCTCATGATTTTTGTTATAGTTATCATATACTTTGCTCCAGAGTACCTTCGTGTTTGTAAATAACATCTTTTATCTTTTATAATAGACCAACCAGACCTTTCGGGTATAACCGGAGCGACCGGTTTCCCGAAAGTCGGAGATTTTGATTAATGTATAATCTTTTAAGCTGCTTTTATTTCATTTTGTTGAAATTGCCTTTTGGTAACCCTTTAGTTACACCTTTACGCTTTCACACTCTACCACTGTACACATGGTGAGATCGTCTGTTTATCACTCTACCGACTTTGAGTTGGTGAGATCGTCGGATTAACACTCTACTGTCAGTAAGACAGTGAGATCGTCGGATGAATTACACTACCATCGTTGATGGTAGATCGTCGGATACAAAACACTCTACCATGGCCAATGGTGAGATCGTCGGATACATTCTTTGTCTTTCTTTTTTCTCAAGACTCGCTGGTCTTGGTTTTAAGTAAACCAAACAATAATCAGAAACTGTTTTAAAATATATTTTTTGAAGACCAAAGGGTGATCAATCCTCTGAAAAAAGTTTTTGCAAACTCCGAGTGATAAAAGAATATTCGCAATGAAATAACTCATTTATTGCCACCATTTGCGAGATCGTCGGACATCTGTTTGAAATTATTCCTGTGCTTTTTTACCAAACAACCCATTAACCTGCAGTTGAAAAAAGATATTAAACATAGAATTTCTTGAGGCATTCTGCGTGCCTGGAATGTGGTAAATCACCCCCGTCCATGTTTCGGAGCCTATAAGATGCCAAGCCAGTCTTAGCTTGAACGATGTATGGGCCTTCCCACTGAGGTTGCAATTTCGCTGGCTGTTTTACTTCCCGTAGTACCAAGTCACCTGCGGAGAAGGACCGTTCCCTTACCCTTTTATTGAAATGTCGTTCGATTCTCAACTTGTCATTTTGATTTCTTAGGTCGGCGATCATTCGTTTTTCATCCAAGATGTCCAACTCACCTCGGATGCCCTCATCGTTCTCTTCTTCCTTGTACCCTTCAATCCTTTTTGACGGTATCATGATTTCTGCGGGTACCACCGCCTCCAGACCGTACGTCAATCTGTAAGGGGTTTCCCCGGTTGGCCCCTTGACAGTCGTCCTATTAGCCCATAGGACCTGTTGTAGAACCTCCGCCCACCTTCCTTTTTTCCCTTCTAACTTCCTTCTCAGAGCTTTTACGATCTGTCCATTTGTATTTTCCACCTGGCCATTTGCTTGTGGATGAGCTACAGAGGCAAACCTCAGGTCAATCTTCCATTCTTCGCAAAAATCCTTAAAGCTCTTGCAATTGAACTGCGCACCGTTGTCCGTTATGATTACCCTTGGTATTCCAAACCGACACACGACGTTCTTCCAAACAAACTCCTCTGTCTTTCGCGCAGTTATGTTTACTACCGGAAGAGCCTCCACCCACCTGGTGAAGTAGTCTGCCGCCACATATAAGTATCTATACCTTCCGGGGGACGCCTCTGGAAATGGACCGACGATATCTAATCCCCATTTCGCAAAAGGGATCGAAGAGGTGATAGATTTCATCTCCGCAGGCGGGTTTCCAACTTTTGGACCATGTAACTGGCACTGTACGCATTTTTTGACATAGTCTCCGCACATCTTCTGGATTGTCGGCCAAAAGTAGCCCATCCTTAATATTTTATGCATTATTGCCCTTCCTCCTTGGTGGTTGCCGCACGCCCCATCATGGACTTCGGTGACAAGCTCTAGCCCTTGACTCTCCGTCAAACACTTCATCGATGGTCTGCCAAAAGATTGCTTATACAGTTGGCCGTTTTCGAAAAAGAACGATGCTGCCCTTCTTTTTATTGTTTTGGCTTCTTTTTCTTCCTCTAGAAGTGTCCCTTGCTGGATATACCGGATAATGGGAGTCATCCATGATTCGCTTAAATCGGTGACTTCAACTGCCATTGTCTCCGTCTCTCCTATACTCGGGAGTTTCTGTAGTTGTAGCTGTACTTCCTCCGGAATTCCATCCGCTATACTTGCTAATTTAGCCAGTACATCGGCTTCCGAGTTTTGGTCTATGGATATATGTCGGAGATTGCATTTTGAAAACCTTGCCCTTAGATCCTGTACTTTTATTAAGTACAGTTTCAATTTTTCCTCCTTCGTTTCAAAGATGTTCTCACTTTGTCTTGCCACAAGCAAGGAATCAGATTGTACTTCCAGCTCCACCACCCCCAGAGCACAGGCTATTTCAAGTCCTTGTACTAACGCCTCGTATTCTGCTTCATTGTTTGTTACTTCGAATTCCAACCTTATAGCATGATTCATTTTCCTTCCATTAGGAGTCTGGATCACAACCCCAACACCCGCACCAGTTTTACATCTAGCTCCATCCACCCACATCTTATACGGGACTTCCCGTTCTTCTTGACAGAAGAAACTTGCCTCGGTGATAAAATCTACCAAGGCTTGAGCTTTTATTACTGTCCGAGGAACATAATGGATTCCAAATTGAGTAAGCTCCACCGTCCAAGTAATCATCCTTCCGGAGGCGTTCGGGTTATTGGTGATTTGTTTTAAGGGCCAATTAGTTCGGACGGTGATTCGGTGTGACTGGAAGTATGGCTTCAGTTTTCTGGATGCGATTACGAGAGCAAACAAAACTTTCTCGATATTGGAATATCTTGTCTCCGCAGCGGTTAGGATTTTTCCGGTAAAATAGACTGGGATTTCCTTCTTTTCCTCCTCAATGACTAAGACTGCTGCCACCGCCCATTCCGAGACCGATAAAGATAAGAATAAATCCTGTCCTGGTGTCGGAACGCCGAGCTTTGGAAGCTCCTGAAGCATTTTCTTGATTTGTTCGAAGGCATCTATACACTCCGCATCCCACTGGAATTTTTTTTTTTCCGGAGAGTATTAAAAAATGGAATAGATTTTTCCTGGAGCTTGGAGCAAAATCTACTTAAAGCAGTGAGCCTTCCATTCAGGGCTTGTACGTCTTTAATGTTTCTTGGTTGCGGAAGGTTGAGGACTGCTTGGGTTTTCTCCGGATCAACCTCAATCCCTCTCTGTCCGACTATAAATCCTAGAAACTTTCCTCGAGTGACTCCGAAGACGCATTTTTCAGGATTTAACTTGATTTTGGATTTATCCAGGGTATTGAAGGTTTCCTCAAGGTCTTTCATGTGCTGGGCTATAGAATCACTTCTTACTACTATATCATCCACATATGCCTCCACATTTCGAGACAGCTGATCCCGGAATACCTCGTCAATCATTCGCTGGAAGGTTGCTCCCGCATTTTTCAATCCAAACGGCATGACCTTGTAGCAAAAAATACCAGTTGAGGTGACAAAAGATGTTTTTTCTTGGTCATTTTTGTTCATCATTATTTGGTTATATCCAGAGAACGCATCTAAAAAGCTCATCACGCTACTCTGTGTTGTTGCCGCTACAAGTTTATCTATGGAAGGTAAAGGATAGAAATCTTTTGGACAAGCTTTATTCAAATCCGTGAAATCCACGCACATCCTCCATTTTCCGTTTGCTTTTTTAACCAAAACTACATTTGATAGCCACTTTGGATAGAAAACTTTTCTAATAAAGCCGGCCTCCAGCAGCCTTTCGACCTCCGTCCGTGCAGCCTCGTCCCTTTCTCTTCCTATGATCCTCTTCCTCTGTCGGATGGCAGGAAACTTCGGATCGACGTTCAAGTTATGCTGGACAACGCTGGCGTCCACCCCGGGCATGTCCTTTGGGCTCCAGGCGAATGTCTTTCTTCTTTTTTCCAAAAATCTCGTTAAGCGAATCTGCTCATCATGGTGAAAAGCATTTCCAATTTTGAAAAATTTAGAAGGATCGGTGTTCAGGGGTACCTCTTTTGGCTGTTCCGCCAGTACTACTGCCTTCCCGGAGGCTTCTCTAGGCATCCGTGCCCTGGCCTCTCCTTCTTCGTACTCTCGACTGGAGCCGACTTCTTTGACTACATCCTCCTCTAGAAAGTCCTCGGTAATCCGAACTTCGCACACCCTTGCTGTCTTCTGGCTTCCGGGGATGGACACCAGCCTTCTGCCCCTTGTCAAGTATTTGAGTTTGAGATAGTAGGTGCTACAGACAGCTCCGAAAGCATTGATCCCGGGTCGCCCCAAGTAGACATTGTACCCGGACAGGTCTCGCATGATGTATAAGGTTATTTTTTCTGTTCTCCGATCATCCTTTTGGCCTAATGCCATTGTGACATCGACACTCCCGCTGGCCTGAGCCGCGATCCCACCAATGAACCCTCCGAAAGTAGCAGTAAACGGCTTGACGAGGGGATTTCCAGTTTCCGGAACGCCGCTAAGGAGATCACGTTTGCTCCCGCTCCGCTGTCGACAAGGATGTTTCCCACCATCCTATCATTGATTTGAGCTCGAATGACGAGGGGATCATTGTGGGGGTAGTAGACTCCCTCCGTCTTCCTCCGTGAAGTAGATAGGTGGTAAGGGTTCCCTTTTTTGGACTTTCTTCTCCGGTAGTGTTATACCCAAAATTTTGACCCCCTGGTTAAGGTTTACGAGGTTGTGAGAGCCATCTTCATCAAACAGTAAGAGACTCCGGCCCGATCGGCGTGTTCCAGGGCCTGAGGAGCAGCTTCGTCATTGTCAGGGGCGTTTTCGTAATTTTTAAGGCTTCTGAGTTCTCCTATAGGCTTTCTCTCTCCTCCAAGGGTGCCCAAATCAGCTCGAATGCTTTGATATTTTAACCCATGATAGAGGATGACATTTTAAGCATAATGGCGTTGGAATTTTGATTTTTCGAATTTCCAATAATTTTCTAGCAATTTCTGACTGAATCTGACGAGAAATTCAATTTAAAAATGCTCCAGCATTTAAAAAATTCGTTTCCACCTCAGAAAATTCATAATATCCATTCTTGACATGTGGTTAAAATTTCATAGCAAAATTCCTTTGGGAAGTTGCTTAGTTAAAATATCGAAAAATCTTACTTTTACTAGATTCTCTTTATCTTTAAGGAAGTCTATATAAGGGGATAGGTTTTTGGATAAAATAAGAACCTCACATGCTGAAGAACCCTAGAGAGTCAGAAAACACGGCCTCCTCTCTCTCTCTCACGTTTTCCAACACCCGGCCACCCAAATCATACTGAAAATCCCCCGAAATCACCATCTAAACACGTTTTCCAATCCCCAAAGCACCAATAATCATCAAAACCTCACAAAAACACCTCTAAAACGTGAAGAACAGCAAGAACAACAACCAACAACCAGAAGCTTGGGTCGAAATCCTCTCGGGTCTGCCATCAACGGAGCACTCGACGAGTCCCGGTGTGAAGAAACGTTGTGAATCCGAAGGTAAAACAGGTAGAAACTCCACTTCCCTGATTCACCACGGTATTATCTGTCTTGCCTCAAAATTTGGGCTCAAACTAACCTTCGTAGGCTTCTGTATTGCTGTTTATTTAAGCCTCTGTCAGATAACTTGTTTGCTAAGTTTCGTGCTTAATTCGAATTCAAATTGAAAACTTTCAATCACTAACGTCTTGTACATCTTTCAGGCTACACCCCATAAAATTTGAGCTCAAAACACCCTCGGGAACCTTCTGAAAACCCCTGTCCGTGGGTGGTCCGTGACCTCGGACCTATGGTCCGGGACCTCGGACGCGTTGTCCGAGACCACGGACACCCACGGACGGCGGCGGGATTTTAAAAATTCAAAATTTAGGTTTTTCTAATAATGTCCGGGCCCACGGACATCCTGTCCGTGGCCCCGGACTTGCGAATTTTTGTTTTCCTTTAATTTCGACTTTTCTGTATTTAGGTTAACTGGGGTCCGTGGTTTCGGACATTAGGTCCGTGGCTACGGACGTGAAATTTGACCTAATTCTGCCTCCGAAACCCTAGTTTAGGTAGCTTTCAATTTCACTTTTTTTTCTGTCAAAAAATGATAAAAACACAAAAAACAGAAGCGCGCACTTAGGTTAAAACGACTTTGTAGTAAGCCGTAAATAAACTGAGTAGAGGAAAAACGACCTAGGAAGGGTAATGAAAGTAATTGAACCCTAAATAAGTCGAATATCAAGCCCCCGAACCCGAACTCTCCTTTCCTAATTTATCTAGGTCAAAATTAGGTGGCGACTCATAATAGGTTCCAGTGAGCTAGCTTAGGTTTTAATAATTATTGTTATGACATAGTTATTAATCTTAGGTTATAAGTGGACCTAAAACCCGTTTAGATCCTAATCAACTTTATTCAACATAGGATAGGGTTTAAAATCGAGGCTCACAGACTGGCGACTCTGCTGGGGACAAACTTCTTAATTTTAACTTGTTTGATTTTAAGAGAGAGGGCTTAACTTGAAAATGTTTATTTATGGCTTCTACTATGTTGTTTTTTACTTTTGTGCGCACTTTAATTTTTGCACCCTTGCATCATATGAGAGCGAGGGTCCATGCAAGCCAATTTCACCCCGGGACCCGTTTGAGGGTCCCCTGTCAGGGACTCACACCTTTTAGGTGATGTGAATAAGCGAGGGAAAAGAGGAGGGTGTCGTCTAACCACACCCCCTTAATACCTGGGCCTTAGCCCCAAGCGTTTTCCTGGCAGTACCCTTACCAAGCCCAATGTTTGGTCATTCAAAGACCCGACCGTAGACGCACACTTAACAGTGATGTGAAAAAGTGGGGAAGCCCAAAGAGAATAGCGTGCAAGCCCTATTCCTTTGTGGTAACCTGGGCCCAAGCCCCAAGCACCTCTCCGGATCGATCCATTCCCAAGTTGATTTAACCGTCAAGTGAGGACATGTTGAATTTGTGTGGGCCTTGTTTGCTTGTATGATCGGCCCACTACCCCCCTAGAGATTGATAGGAACTTCTCCTACATCAACCTAGCCCAACACGAATTGGCAACTCTATTTGTTTGCGGCCCAGAGGCCCTGTTTGGTTTAACATGTGAGTCGTTCGGGCTTCGGCCCAAAAGCCTAGACTTAGGTGATTTCTCTTCTGGCCCAATTTGAATTATCCAATTAGTTCTAGGCCCATAAAAAGAAATCCACCTGAACTTGAAATAGCTCACAAATCCTGCAAGTAAAATCTTTGTCAGCTTAGCAACCATCTTCTCTGACCCAAAGAAAGTTAGGCCCATTTGTGATCTAGGGATCATTCCAGCTCATATGCTTTTCTTGCGGCCCAAACAAGTTTTTACCTAGAACTTCTTCACGGCCCAGAATTTTAGCTCAGTCCACTGTTATTTTCCAACAGATAAACCCGAATCCAAAGTATGGCAGAAGGAGGAAACCCAGTCAGCATGGAGGCCCAGTTTGCAGCCTTAGATCAAAGGTACATGGCTGCCTTGGACGCCATGGAACAGAAACATAGGTCCGCCACTAATGACATGGAGGCTAAGTATGTCACCATCATCGAAGAGTTGAAAAGCAAAATCAATTCCCTTGAGATTGGTCATCAGGAAAACATTTCAGGAAAGATAGCCGACTCTGGGAACGGGCGCGACTACATCGAAGTTAACTCCGTTGAGGCCCAGGATGCACAAGGATTTGTAGGGCAAGTCGTCCCGGACTACCAACTAGCCGCAGAATTCAAGAAGGCTCTGAAAAGGATCGAGCGCATGGAAAAGGCTAGCAAGCCGGTTGGCCTCGATTACCTTTCCATGACATCGTATCCCGAGGTTGATCTTCCGCCAAAGCTGAAGATGCCCACACTCGCTTTGTACAAGGGTTCCTCAGATCCACAGATTCATTTGGCTATGTTCGACCGGGAAATGTCCATCTTGGGGCTCAACGACATGCAAAAAGCCAAAGTTTTTGCTCGCTATCTAGACGAGACTCCTCAGCGTTGGTATCTCACTCAGAAGATGAATACCAAGACCTACGAGGAGGTTTGCGAGGCTTTCCTAAATCATTTCGAGTATGCTAAGAACCTCGAGGTCACCAGAATCGATCTGGCAGGAACTCGACAGAAAGACGGTGAGTCCATGTCTGACTTCATCAAGCGTTGGAGGAGAAAGGCTGCAGCCATGCCTACCAGAATGGACGAGCAGGAGCAAATCCGCATGATAATTGAGAACATGCGAAAACAACACAACCATGAGCTAAAATTTATGTACTTTCCGAGTTTGGACATGTTGATGGGACAAGTCGGTATTCTAGAGGAAAGGATTCATAAGGAAGGCTTGGAGCTCGAGTGCTCAAGAAACTCCGGCAGTGGCTCCAAATTATCTAAGCCAGGACCAGAAAAGGCTTATCTTCAGACAGTAGCTTGCGCTCAAAGCAGTTTCCCAGAAGTGAATATGGTTCAACGACCTAGATCTCCGCATCAAAACCTTAGGACAATACCCTTACCACGCCGAGACTCATCGCAAAGGGAGTTCACCAACATTGGCCGAGCACCAAGTCAGGCGTTTGAAGAGCTTCAGAAGAGAAACCTGCTACAGCCCCTGGCCCCTCGGCCAGGAACCACTCATTTGGGGAGGCATCTTAATCAATTCTGCCACTACCATCAGTTGCCTGGCCATTATGCTGACAATTGCCGAGCAT
>CM041782.1:273906901-273956103 GCA_023374045.1 Limonium bicolor | reverse complement strand
TCCGATCCATCTTTAGTTAAGTTATATTCGTTCATCTAACAGGACGGTAACGAGTTGTAAACGAGCTTAGCATGAGTTTGACAGCATCCGCTAGGCTCTCCCAATGAACTAACTATGTTTGGGGCGGTTCCTAAAGAGATATGTACCCATTATGTTATGTGTTATTGATGTACTGCAATGCTTATTGCGATGTGATGTTGTATGTTGTTTAAATGTGAAGTATGTGGATCATGGATATGAATCCCAGTTGATAAAAGAGACGTTTATGGATAACCCGACTAGTGGGTAAGTGTCGTCTATTAAGGAAATAGCTCCATTAAAGGAGAAACACTCTAGGGTCAAAGAACACAAAGAGTGATTTATTAGGTGAAGATGTGTTGTTTGTATTTGTTGTGACCACTGTTGTGGATTGTACTATGTTTGTGTTAATGGTGTACATGCATGATTAAATGTAATCAACCGCATGCTAAGACGACAAATAGTTGTGTGTGGCCCGGTAGCATGTGGGCTGCGGGATTACCATACCAGCAAAGGTGCGGAGCCCCTTGGGGGCCACCCTTTCTTCTCTTTCCTATTTCAGGTACAAGGAGCTGGCAGCCGTTCGAGAGTAGGACGGGGTAGTCGTTTGTACATGGGTAGCCATTTAAGTTGTATATGTACAATAGGTGTAGTAAGACCGAAATTGTTATCGGCATTAGTTTGTAAATACTCGGTACAGTTGGAAGGTATATGTATGTTGTTGTTGTTAATGGAAAGGGATAGTAATGTGTAGTCGCTCGGGAATCTAGTCCATCAGACCGATACAATGTTTATGTAATAGCCTTGTTAGCCACGTGGGTGGTTAACGGCGTGTAACACCAACGAGTTAAGTAATGTGATGAAGTATGTTTTCCGCTGCAGTTTGTTGATAAGTGTGTTGTTGTTAGTTGGGGTGTTACAAAAAAGTGGTATCAGAGCGAAGTATCGCTCTGATGACTGAATTACCGAGTTTAGGAAGTACCGAGTTAGGATTTTAGTACTTTGGGTTAAGGGTTGAGTGATAGCGTGAGAGATACGCTAGTTAGGAGAACCGATGATGAAATACCCCAAACCTTAGTATGTTGTTTCATTTAAATATGGTGTATTAAGACTAAAAGAGAGTCTTAGAAACATTAGTAAACAATCTAAACCATAGAAAACACGAAAAGAATACCTTAAGGTCAATATGGGCAAAAATGTGCTCTAAGCTTGGGATAAGTTTGGTTAAGACCTAATAAGCTTACCAAGACTTTATTTAGGTGTTAATGAATATAATAAACCAATTACCAAAGAAAACCAAGATTGGAAACAAGTTAAAACACAAAATGTGCTTTAAGAAGTCTTAAAGCACATTTTTGTAAAATTGTCTTGTAAATGAGTTTTGAATGGTCAAATGTCCATCATTACTCTTTAATTAATATGTGTACTACTTAGTATCACATTTGGAAGTCTATATCAATGGGAAATCAAAAATTTCATATCTATGTGCCTTGTTTTAATGAATAGTAACTAAATAAGCTAGTTTATAACTTATGTCATCATTAGTAATTTAATTGGTCAACTAAGACCAAAACACCCCTAAGTAACTAAAGGGGGCCGGTTTTCATGGTGTGAGTCACCACTCTTGCTAGTATTTAATAAGTAAATAAACTAATGATAAATAAAGTACTATTTACTTTACTAACTACAAATGTCTTCTAAAAGCAAATACTTATCTCATTCTATCATTTCCCTTGCTGTCCACCGTCTTCTACCTTCCTTCTTTCTCTCATTCACGGTTGCAGCAGCTCACCACCATATACCATCTTCAATTCCTTGTAATTCATAGCTCTCTTTGCCAAATCAAATTCTAAGACCACCATTCTCTTTGTCATCAAGCTCTTCAACTTCATCCTTTCAAAACTTCAAGAGCTCCATTTTGGTGCCAAAAGGAATCTCCATGGGAGGAGCTTGAGCTCATCTTTTCACATATTATTGTTCTCCTTTGCTTCTAGGTAAGGAAACTCAAAGAAAAAAAGTATTTCCTTCATGTTTTTATGTTGTCCGAAAATCACCATTAATGGTGCCCTTACCTTGCTTGATTTAGCATCATTTGAATCTTTCAAGGGCTTGGTGGAGTCCTCTCTTGCTACATATCCAAACTCTCTTTTGTATCCAAGGTAAAACAACTTTCTTAATGTTTTGAAATAATATATGTAACTAAGGTTTACAATGAGATGAAGCATAAAGCTTGTATACTCATTTTATCATTTGTATAATGTTTAGAAGTTGACAAGCAACTAAAAGCCTTACCGATTTAGTCAAGGAAACAAGAAAGAAGTTGTGAGGAAAAGAGGTAAATGTGCTAACCTAATGAGGTTTAAAGTCTTAGGAGGAATGAGCTTATATTGCTTGTTAAAACTACTTAAAGAGCCAATGGTCAATGACTTAGTAAAATGTTCTCAAGGGCTTTGTAAAAGGTATATGTATTGTTGGGTGTATTTGCAGGTCAAAGGCAAATATAATGTGGGAAATTCAGTGTTTATGATTTATGCATCTTAAGGGCCTAAGTGCCAAGCAATTTAAATTATGCAATATATTGTGATGTAGTGTTAAATGAGTGAAGTTTGTGTACAAGAATGTTCTTGATGGATTTTAGATGTTCTTGAATGTTTAATGGTGAAAACTATGTGTGTTTTGGTATAATAAGATGTTAGTAGAACCCATGTCAAAAATTAGGTGATGTACAAGAAGTTATAAGTGTTTAAAGGAGTTTTGGTGAACTAGGAAATCTTAGGAATGACTAGGAATTTTATTAGGAAAGAAACAATGTATTAAGGTGTTTTGGAGTATAATAAGGACTTAGACATTATCTTGGAAGTTTTAGAATACAAATGGGTGTTTTGGAATACACCAAAGTCATTTTGGGAGTTGTGTTGAGACTTATGCAAACTTTGGTAAAACAAGGAGAAGGTATAAACTTGTAAAGGGATTTAAAGAATGACATAAGGAATTGGTTTGTAAGAAAAGATGCTTGGGAGATGGTGTTAAAAGAAGTGAGGAAATATCTTGGTATAGTGGTTACAATAGACATGAAACACCACTTGGAAACCAAAGGATAAAACATAATAGGTGTTAGGGATTTTGGTAAGAATTGAGTAAGTGTTCGAGGCTGTAGAAAATGAGTGTTTTGGCACGTCCGAACTTCCGTCCGGACGTGGACGTTCGGACATGCCCTATTGTGTTAGAATTTCCTGAGTCTCGGCCAGTGTCCGGACTTCTGTCCGACCATGGATGTTCGGACACACCCGTCACTTTTCTTAGATTTAGCTTCGACTTGCGTCCGAACTTCGGGAAGCTCAGACACAAGTTCGGACGCTTGAAATTTTCTTTTATTTTCTCTCGACCAATGTCCGAACTTTGGAAACTCGGACACAAGTTCGGACATGCGTCTGGCTTCACCCTTTGAGCCTCGACTTGAATCTGAACTTCGGAAGCTCGGACACAAGTTCGGACATGCCACTGTTTTGGCCAAAAATTTTGTTTAAGGTTAGAAAAAGTTGTCTGAAAATGGTGATTGGTTAGTAATGATGATATGAGGTTATTTAAGATGTGTTAGGAGTGTAATAATGACAATTTAAAATGGTGAGAAGTTAAAACAAAGTGTGAACACAAAATAACTAGTTAAGTGAAGTAAAAGTTAACAATGGGTTAGTACATTAATTAACCGACGTTACTAAATGTGTATAGGATTCATCAAAGGTGGAAACCAGTCGAAGCAATGACCAAGGTATGGTTTTCTTGTAGTCTGTTGCCTACCGGTTTACACCGGCTTGTGTGTTGTTTGTTTTTCTGTGTGTTTATGACGTTGTAAGACTTAATCATGTAATGAGTTTACAGTTGTTCATGTTATTGTGAGGTTATGTCGTGACTCATTTCCCTTGTGTGTGTCTAACATGACTTACCACTTGTTTGAGAACTGTTTGTTAAGTTCCACTGTTGAACTTCAAACAAGCGCTAACTAGGGAGTGAGGAATCCGGTTGTCCGGTCATGCATGTAAGTTTTAAGAGTGGATATCTGTATCAGATTCGACTCTTATGTTGTTAAGATTGTTCTCCTTTATTTGGCGTTCGATCTCCCGCTAGCTTCCTCCAAAGCTTACCTATTCTGACTTATGATCGGTTTAGTGGGAACATGTGTTTGTGTGGTGTGTTCGGGTCACAATATCCGAACCATCTGTGACTTAAGTTACTCGTTCGAATAACAGAACGGTAATGAGTGTGTGTAACAAGCTTAACATGAGAGTGAACCATTCTCTAGGCTTCTTGTGTTGTTTAACCTTCTTGGTTTGTTATTGTGGAAAATAAATCCACTGTGTATGTGATGTTGTGCTATGCAATAATGTTGCTATGTCATATGTATATGTTATATGTTAAAATGAATGCCATGTCATCATGACAATTGGTTGCGCGTATTCCGGTAGCCGATGGGCTGCGCGTTAACCATACCAGCCAAGGGTTGCTAACCCCCTCGGGGGCTCCATATTTTTACTGCAGGATGAGGATCGAGGAAGCGAAATGGCTGTAGATTCTAGGCTGCAGATTTACTTTTGATTATTTTGGAAGTTGGGCCCGGGATGCGCCTGTGCTCCCGTGGCGTTATATTTTGGTGCTGTTCGTGTTACAGTTGACGGTGGAGATCATGTGTATAGTATACAGTGACAGTTTGTATTAAATACTCGGTATGTTGGTTATGTATATATGTGTGGATGTTAGTACCTAATGCTCGGGAGTCTGATCATCAGACCGGTACACTTGTATTTATTCTGCCTTGTTAACCACGTGGGTGGTTGACGGCGTTGTAGCACCGAAACGTTAGTTATTGTTTAGTTATTTTTCCGCTGCGATTTCATTTAATGTTAAGTGCGTAGTAGGGGTGTTACAAAAAGTGGTATCAGAGCGAAGTATCGCTCTGATGACTAGTATACCGAGCTTAGGAATATATAGAGTTAGGAAACCTAACCACATTTACCTAAGTGAGCAGTTGTGTAAAGGTTAACCACTAACTAAGTGTGGAGATACCATGTCGTCGGGTCAACGTTACAACCGTTGGAACCGATAAGTGTGCAAGCGCAATGCTAATGAATGTTCGTGTGAATTCAGATGTTAGGTAGACCACGAGGTCGAGGCCGCGGGCGCGGCATTGTTGATACAGGGAACCAGGGAGAGAACCCTACGGCACAAGTCATGGCCGATGCTGTAGCGGCCGTCGTAGCCCAGATGGTCCCACAACTTGTAGCTGCAATTCAGCAGGGGCAACAGCCCGAAGTTCAACCACCACCGCCACCGCCGCGAGAGACCAACTGGGTCAAGGCGTTGGCAGATCTTTGACCCCCATCGTTTCATGGGGAGACCGACCCACGTCAGCTGGAGGCGCATATCTCCGAGTTGGAGACCGCCTACGAGACCTTGGATGTGCCTGCTGGGGCCAAGGTCCGTCTTGCCGCTTACTACCTGAAGGGTTCGGTACAAAGTTGGTGGAAGCTTGTGAGAGAGGACCGGATGGCAGATCCTCAGTTTGGTTTGAGGGAGTATACGGCTCTGCTGCGAGCCAAGTATTATCCTGTGCATGTGCAAGAGGCCAAGCGCCTAGAGCTGGATAGTCTGAGGAAGGGGGATAAGATGTCGGTCGATGACTACTACACTGCCTTCACCGGCCTTATCCACCTGTTACCGGACCTGGGATACTCGAACCGGGTGCTGGTAAACCGTTTCTACAACGGTCTCAGCCACCGTCTTCGCTATGGGATGGGGCCAGCTGAGTATACTACCTTGCAGGTAATTTGAATACAGTGTGATGTGAATAAGTGTAATCCATAAGTGAATATTAATGTGAGTTTGTGAGTATGTTTTGTGGGGCATGACTGACATCCTAAATCCAGGAGTGCTATCACACCGCTGCTAAGGTTGAGATTACCGCCGTCTGAGGGACGAGGAGAATGCGCACTAGCGCAAGGCCACGAGCGAGGGCCAGAGTCCGCAGGGGTACGGGGGAGGAAAGAAGAAGAAGAAGCCTTACCCCCAGCCCTAGAAGAGTCAGCACCAGGGTGACAAGGGCCAAGCCCAGACCACCACAACTGAGGAGCCGCTGAAGCTCACGTATGCATATGCGGTGAAACCCCTGCGCTCTTACCCGCCTATGGGTAATTATTTAATCATGTGTGTCAAGTTGAAGTGTATGTTGTTAAGCTATGAAGTAAGTATTGATTGTGTACTGTGATAGCAGCTAGCACGGGTTCTGGACCGGAGTGCCACTACTACTGTAAGTGGTGTAACGAAGACCACCCCGGCAAGGACTGCAAAGGAAATGACGTGCAGTGTCGCAACTGCGAGAAGTGGGGTCACCGTGACTACGAGTGTTATCGGAACCCCAACAGCAGAGTCAACAAGACCAAGGGGCAGTGGAAGGGTAAGGCCGCAGCGACCATCGATGGCCCGAAGACGGCTAACCAGCCACCCACAGATCAGAGGGGCACTGATTCCCAGAAGGGGAAGGGGTCGGGACCTAGCAAGGCCACCCTGCATGTGGTGGACCGGTCTGAGGCGCCAGGTCCCTCTACTAGACCAGGTACTGCCTAAACTATTGAGTGAAATAAGTGATTGCATACCGCATTTCATGCATGTGTGTTAGTGAGTCCAAGTGTACTACCATGTGAGTTAAGAATTAAAGTATAGTGTGAAAGTCACCTAATTAGATAATTCTAACCTTAAAGGAGCCTTCAATATTTGTTATCCATCCCACCCACACCAAACCCTAAAGAAACCACCATCAACATCACCGACATTCCAATGGAGCAATGTCAGGTTATCCAGCCAGGTATGATACTCTTAAATGGATACCTAACACCGGAAGCACAAATCCACATCATCAGGCAATGCAACGAACTGGGAACAACACCCGGAGGTTTCTACACACCCGAATACCCGAGTGGATCAAAAATGAAATTGAAGATGATGTGCATAGGTTAGGACTGGAATCCTTACACCAAGACATATCAAGAAGTGCGAGCTGAAGATGGAGCAATTGTACCAAGTATACCTGAGGAGTTCCTTGTGGTCGTTAACCACGCCGTGGGAATTGCTCAGCAAGTTGAAACGGATTCAATTCCAAGTGTTAAAGCAAATTTGTGTATTGTGAACTTCAACAGAAAGGTGGACGATTAGATTTACAACAAGATAAGGACGAGTCACCCGAGTCTCTAAGTAAGGGAGTACCCGTAGTGTCCTGGTCCATTGGTGACACCGCAGTGTTTATATATGGCGAGCAGAAGCGTGCTGATCTCGCAAAGAAGTTAGTGTTGAAATCAGGAGATGTGTTAATCATGGGTGGGCAGTCCAGGATGCTATATCATGGCATCAGGAAGATCAAACTGAATTCCAAACCATCGGCAGTGATCAATGCCACACACATGAAACCCGGACGTTTGAATTTGACCTCCAGACAGTTTTAAAGCCTTGTATAATTATGTAATGTGTTAAGCCAGTGTATGTTAAGAATGTTGTATATGTGTTAGTTATGTCAACAGTGTAAACCAACGTATGATGTAAGAAGAGTGTGTTAATGAATAAAGTGGAGTTGTTGAAGTATATCAACCGTGTTGTTGCCCAATACTTATTAGTTTGCCAATGAATTAGGTTGTGCACTCGGAATGGGAGGTATACTGAGTGTCTGCAACGAGGCAGAAGCCGACAAGAGCGGCACAATCCTTACCGTTACCTTTCCAGTCAATGGCGTGGACGCTTCGATCTTGTTCGACTCCGGAGCCTCACATACGTTTATTTCGCTATCCTTTGCGAAGAGGCTGGGGTTAGACGGTGATGAGATGCCAGACTTCCTAGTCACTCTCCCGAAAGAGCGGATCAGGTGTACCCGCTACCACCGAGATGCTGTTGTACGAATTCGTGATGAAGAGTTTCCGATCAACTTGATAGAGTTCAACGGACTTGGTTTTGATGTGATTGTCGGGATGAACTGGTTGGAGCGGCACAAGGGCAGAATCCTGTGTGCCGAGCATCGTCTGCTTCTTCGGAGTCCGTCTGGGGTTACTATATCATACCGTAGAGGCCGAGGAAGCCTTTGACTTAGATCATCACCGCCATGGCCATGTATTGTGAACTACGACGAGGGAATGATGTATACCTCTGCTATGTCCAGGACATAGAGAGAGATCCAGAGTTTAGCCTAGATGTGCCGGTAGTGTCGGAGTTTCCTGATGTATTTCCTAAGGAACTGCCGGGCATGCTGCCAACACGGGAAGTTGAGTTTGAGATTGATTTGGTTCCGGGCACCAGACCAATTGCGAAGGCACCCTATCGTATGGCTCTAGCAGAGATGACAGAGCTCAAGGAGCAGCTGAGAGACCTACTCGACAAGGGATTTGTCCGCCCTAGCGTTTCACCATGGGGAGCACCGGTACTCTTCGTGAAGAAGAAGGACGGTAGTCTCCGCCTGTGTATTGACTATCATGAGCTGAATGCAGTTACGGTGAAGAACCGCTACCCTTTACCAACCACGCATCGACTATTTATTTGATCAGTTGAAAGGGGCATCAGTATTCTCCATGATAGATTTACGATCCGGATACCATCAGATTGCCATCCGTGACAGTGACATTGAGAAGACAGCATTCAGAACCAGATATGGACACTATGAGTTTACGGTTATGGCGTTTGGTCTATCCAATGCACCAGCTAAGTTCATGGACTTAATGAACCACTTGTTCCAAGATCAGTTGGACAAGTCAGTGGTAGTCTTCATTGATGATATTCTTGTGTACTCGAAATCGAGAGGTGAGCATGAAAGCCACCTGAGAGATGTGTTACAAACATTGAGAAAGAATCAGTTGTATGCTAAATTTTCAAAGTGTGAGTTTTGTTTGAACCAAGTATCCTTTCTTGGTCATGTGATTTCTGAGGCCGGGATCGCTGTGGATCCGGCAAAGATTGATGCACTGCGCACCTGGCCTAGGCCGAAGACAGTTACCGACATCCGGAGCTTCCTCGGTCTGGCAGGTTATTATAGGAGGTTTGTGAAGGACTTCTCCAGTGTCTCGAATCCGATGACTTCCTTGATGAAGAACGATGCACCATTCGAGTGGACTGTCGACTGTGAGAGTTCTTTCCAGAGTCTCAAGGATGCTCTGACATCTGCACCAGTCCTGACTATACCAAATGGTCCAGATGGTTTTGAGGTCTATTGTGACGCATAAGGCAGAGGCATGGGTTGTGTGTTGATGCAACACGGGAAGGTCGTAGCATACGCCTCCCGACAGCTGAAGAAGCATGAAGAGAACTACCCTACCCACGATTTAGAACTGGGGGCCATTGTCTTCGCATTGAAGATATGGTGACATTATTTGTATGGGGTAAGTGTGACAATTTATTCTGACCACAAAAGTTTAAAATACTTGTTCACTCAGAAGGAGTTGAACATGAGACGAAGAAGGTGGGTCGAGTTCTTAAACGACTACGACATCAATTTACAGTACAAGGAGGGTAAGGCAAATGTGGTAGCTGACGCACTGAGTCACCGAGCACACTCTCTCCATTCGCTAGTCTCTCATACTAGCTTGGTTGAAGAGGTGCGTGAAACTGTAAGGAACTCACACCTAGACCGAGATTGCAAAGAGAACTTCGAGTATTGTATTGATAAAAAGCGTGTCCAATTACATAACTTATGGTTCTTATTTATAGGCTCCTCTGTAGTGTATAACCGTTTTTGTGGGCCTACACCTTTCTAGAATATTCTTAAACATTCAAGGCTTTCGTACATCTTTTCGCTGAGTAATTACTCCTTAGTCTCTCGGAGAGGGTCTTGCTCTGCTTCGGAGACGAGTGACTCTCAGTCTGTCGGAAGTATCTCTCTCTGGTCGCAAGGGTCTGTCTGTTGGAGTCGGAAGGGGATTCGGTCGGAGAGAGTCCCACCTGCTGTCTCCGAAGGCAGCATGTACTCTCCGCTTGCCATTTGGTTACTACGTGGTGGAATCCCACTTCATCAGTCCCACAAGATCTTTTCTTGTTCTACAAGGAAAGATCTTTTCGTTGTTGCTTTCTCTTTGTTTTTTTTTTAATTGTGGTGTTCTGCTCCGCTCCTCCTAGTCCCACAAGACCTCTTTTTTTAAAAAAAAGAAAAGGAAAGAGGTCTTCGGAGTTGTTCTTTCCTGCTTAGATTTCCTACCGTTGGAGACGTAGCGGAGGCTTAGCAACGCGCCTTGCTTCAACTGCCGCCTCCTCATCTTCTGAAGCTACTTCTCTGACACATTTGCAGGAGTAGGCTATGATTACTTTTGGTAGAGCGTGCCCTACTCCCGCCTATTTAAGCCCGTTCTTTCCCCTCTACTCTTTCAAACTTTCGAACTTCCCTGACTTTTCACGCATTTGTCTCCCATTTTCCTCCTTGCTTCGCGACAATCTCTTGCCTTCTTGCCTATACAGCCGCCCTTCTTCTCCTTTCCTGCTTCCTAATTCCCTGGTTCTCGTTTTTGTGTGTTTTCTCCTTCGTACTCTTCCTCCTACTTGCCCGCCTGTACTCCTTTGCTTCTTCTATTCGCAATGGCTCTGTCAAACCCAAATTCCTCTGCTCCGACGCCGGCGGGATCGACACTTTTCACTGACGGCGAAAGGTGTGTTGTTGAAGATCCTGCTATTCCCTCTGAAGACATTGCCGGGGACTACCCTCGCCAGGGCTCCGGCTCCAGTCTCACCGTGAAAGACTTAAAAAAGATCATGAGAGGCGTGCAAGTCCCACTGGGGTCGCAAATTCGCGTGCCGGAGCCGACGGCGCACCCTTTCAACTACTTCGGGGACGGTTTCGTGGTGTACCGGGAGCATCTTCACCGCGGCTTGCGTTTCCCCCCGCACCCCTTTGTTCTTGGCTTCCTTTCCTGCCGGCGCTGCACTCTTGCCCATCTGAACCCCAATGCCCTGGGTTGTCTCCACGCCTTCCTCTCTGTCTGCGCGGAGAACGACATTACTCCCGATGCGCGGGAGTTTGTAAATTTCTTCACCACCAGGGTGAATACTACTACCACGGAGGAGGACATCTCCGTCTTGGCCGTTTCCGGGTACTCCTTTTTTAAACGTGTGAGCCTGGAGAGCGGCTGGTCTTCTAACTGGTTCGTTTTCTACCCTCCGAGGGGGACTTTTATCGGAGTCTCCCATGTCGGAGACATAGCTAAGGGGCAGCTTGCCTCTCCGCTCCCCTCTTCCGCAAACCCGTCTCCGGTTGGAGACATACTCAAGAAGCTGAGTTCATCGGCACTCCACCCCATCACCTTCTTCCTCTCAGAGGAGAGACTGAACAAAACCGGGCGAAGATCGACCGTACGTATTCTCCTTGTGTTCTTCCTTCCTTTATTAGTTTCCGCTTGGTTTCTTACTTCTTTTTTATCACAGCTTTTGTTCAAACGGGCGGGAAATTTTCTCTCCGCTACAACTGGGAGCTCGTTGACTATAGAGCTGCCGAAGAGAAGAGAGGAGGGCCGCCTGCTCCTTCCGGTGGAAAAGCTCGGAGTCCCACTGGTAGCAAGACTACTGGTACTAAGAGGAAAGCCCCCGAGGGGCCCAGAAAAGTTGATCAGCAAAAAATTAAATTAGTGCGAAAGGAAAAGCATGTTACCGAAACGGGTTCGACCGACCCCTCCGCTACTGTCCCTTCGGAAACAGGTACTTCCGTATCTACTCCTTCCTGTAGTCCGGGCAGAGTTAAGAAAGATGTGGATTTAACTCCCATATCGTCCCTCTTCCCTGACCTGCACGGCTTTTTTTGCGTAGACGAAGCTTTAACTCAAAATACTGATTCCATTTTTTCCACCGGTATACCTTTCCCAGCCTCTTTTTGTTCTTCCTTTTGCTTCCATTTCTTGTTTTCCGTTTGATTACTTATGATTTTGTCTTTTGCAGCCACCGTTCCGCCCTCCGTTGACCCAGAGCCCGAACGGGCGCGACGACCTGTGCAGGGCATTGCGATTAAGGAAGGTGGTGCTCCGAGGAAGAAAAAGCCCGCGAGACCCCGCCCGGTAAAGGTAAGGGGATTGCTGAGGCTAGCGCGGAGGAAGGTTCTTCCTCCGATTCGTCCGATGGCCCTCCTCAGGAGGCTCCTCCGTCCGGAGCTAGGAGCAGGCATGCGGACGACAGATCTTCTCCTCCACCGCGGGGCGATCCTTCGGTCTGCGGTCCCTCTTCAAAATCGGACTGGGGCTATCACCGAGGAAATCCGGTTCCTCGCATTCCATTTGTTCGTGGAATGACGTACATGTCCTTATGGTCCACCTCTGAGAAGGCAGCCAATAATGACAACGGCATCTTTGCCCCTGGCTCCCATCCGACCCCTTTAAAACAAAAACTTCGGGTTGGGGAAGGTAGTTCTGACGCTATTGTCCGCCACTCCCTTCCGGAGAGAGTGGCTTTTGATCGCCTCTGGTCTGCTTTAATCCAGGTTTGTCTTTTTTGTATATATTTATCGCAAAAACCTTCTTTTTTATTCTGACACCCTTGCCTTTTAGGCCATGGCGATGGCCCAATGTGTTGAGACTCAGGCTCAATACTCGTCCGAAGCCCTCCGTTACCACGGAGCCCGTGCGGAGAGATACAAGAAGGCTGCAGACGAAGAAAAGGCCAAGGCGCAAGAAACTTTTGCGCGAGCTGAGGCTCAATTTGAAGCCGAGAAGGCCGCTCTCCGGGAGGAACTTCAAGAAGCTGCATCTATTGATCAAGAAGATACTATTAACAAGCTGCAGGCTTCCTTCGACGACCAGAAGCGGGTGCTGGAAGAGGAAGCTGAAGACTTCCGGAAGGTTGTTGAAGAGATCCAGAAATCCACCGAGGATCTTCGGTCTTCTTTCGAGTCTGAGCTGGAAAAAAGAACCAACTCCTGCAAGCAGCCGAGCCAAACAGGGTGATCTCCAAGCCGAGCTTGAATCGGAGAGGCAGAAGCTTGCGGAAGCCGCTCTTCGAATTGAAGAGCTTGAGGCAGAGGTGGAAGCTCAGAAGAAAAAGGCTTCCGGTAACTTTCATATCTTTGAAAGCTTTTTTCTTTTCCTTGTTATTTCTTGTTAACCCTCTGTATTTTATTGCAGAAAATCCAAGTCCTTCGTCGGAGGTCACCAGAAGCTCCGACTTTTGGCTTAAAAAGGTGTCTGGACTTAAAGCTTCACTGATTACTTCGGAGTCAGAAAGGGAACGATACCGGAGCCTCACCCTTTCTTACGAGAGCCGGGTTGCGAAGCTAAAGGGGCAACTTAAAGAGACGCAGTCGGAACTTCAAACGAAGGATCGCACTGTCTCAGGTCTTAAAGAAACACTTTCTTCCCAATGTCGCAAGCTTGCTGCTGAGAGAGTCAGCGTATGTGTCGGAGTTCTTCTCCGAAAAACAACAATCCGTGGACGAGGCCCTTTACGAAAGCTTAGAGTTTGAGGCTCTCGCTCGCTCCACCGGATACTACGCAGAATTGGCGAGGTTCTCACGGCCCGCGGGGAACACGTGCTTGTCCCGTCTTTTATGGCGTCAGCCGCTGCTCGGGGTCAAAGTGGCGTCGGCCTTACTCCGGTAGGTGAGCAAAAGGAAGACTCCGGAGGAAGTACCTCCACCCCTCGGAAGCGGTCGCAAGAATCGAGAAGCTTGCGGAAGATCCTTCAGGACCTGCACCATAAACTTTTTTTTTGCTCATGTTTTGTTATAGTTATCATATATTTGCTCCAGAGTACTTCGTGTTTGTAAATAACATCTTTATCTTTTTATAATAGACCAACCAGACCTTTCGGGTAACCGGAGCGACCGGTTTCCCGAAAGTCGGAGATTTTGATTAATGTATAATCTTTAAGCTGCTTTTATTTCATTTTGTTGAAATTGCCTTTTGGTAACCCTTTAGTTACACCTTTACGCTTTCACACTCTACCACTGTACACATGGTGAGATCGTCTGTTTATCACTCTACCGACTTTGAGTCGGTGAGATCGTCGGATTAACACTCTACTGTCAGTAAGACAGTGAGATCGTCGGATGAATTACACTACCATCGTTGATGGTAGATCGTCGGATACAAAACACTCTACCATGGCCAATGGTGAGATCGTCGGATACATTCTTTGTCTTTTCTTTTCTCAAGACTCGCTGGTCTTGGTTTTAAGTAAACCAAACAATAATCAGAAACTGTTTTAAAATATATTTTTTTGAAGACCAAAGGGTGATCAATCCTCTGAAAAAAGTTTTTGCAAACTCCGAGTGATAAAAGAATATTCGCAACGAAAAACTCATTTATTGCCACCATTTGCGAGATCGTCGGACATCTGTTGAAATTATTCCTGTGCTTTTTACCAAACAACCATTAACCTGCAGTTGAAAAAAGATATTAAACATAGAATTTCTTGAGGCATTCTGCGTGCCAGGAATGTGGTAAATCCCCGTCCATGTTTCGGAGCCTATAAGATGCCGCCAGTCTTAGCTTGAACGATGTATGGGCCTTCCCACTGAGGTTGCAATTTCGCTGGCTGTTTTACTTCCCGTAGTACCAAGTAACCTGCGGAGAAGGACCGTTCCCTTACCCTTTTATTGAAATGTCGTTCGATTCTCAACTTGTCATTTTGATTTCTTAGGTCGGCGATCATTCGTTTTTCATCCAAGATGTCCAACTCATCTCGGATGCCCTCATCGTTCTCTTCTTCCTTGTACCCTTCAATCCTTTTCGATGGTATCATGATTTCTGCGGGTACCACCGCCTCCAGACCGTACGTCAATCTGTAAGGGGTTTCCCCGGTTGGCCCCTTGATAGTCGTCCTATTAGCCCATAGGACCTGTGTAGAACCTCCGCCCACCTTCCTTTTTTCCCTTCCAACTTCCTTCTCAGAGCTTTTACGATTTGTCCATTTGTATTTTCCACCTGGCCATTTGCTTGTGGATGAGCTACAGAGGCAAACCTCAGGTCAATCTTCCATTCTTCGCAAAAATCCTTAAAGCTCTTGCAATTGAACTGCGCACCGTTGTCCGTTATGATTACCCTTGGTATTCCAAACCGACACACGACGTTCTTCCAAACAAACTCCTCTGTCTTTCGCGCAGTTATGTTTACTACCGGAAGAGCCTCCACCCACTGGTGAAGTAGTCTACCGCCACATATAAGTATCTATACCTTCCGGGGGATGCCTCTGGAAATGGACCGACGATATCTAATCCCCATTTCGCAAAAGGGATCGGGGAGGTGATAGATTTCATCTCCGCAGGCGGGTTTCCAACTTTTGGACCATGTAACTGGCACTGTACGCATTTTTTGACATAGTCTCCGCACATCTTCTGGATTGTCGGCCAAAAGTAGCCCATCCTTAATATTTTATGCATTATTGCCCTTCCTCCTTGGTGGTTGCCGCACCCCATCATGGACTTCGGTGACAAGCTCTAGCCCTTGACTCTCCGTCAAACACTTCATCGATGGTCTGCCAAAAGATCGCTTATACAGTTGGCCGTTTTCGAAAAAGAACGATGCTGCCCTTTTTTTATTGTTTTGGCTTTTTTTCTTCCTCTGGAAGTGTCCCTTGCTGGATATACCGGATAATGGGAGTCATCCATGATTCGCTTAAATCGGTTATTTCAACTGCCATTGTCTCCGTCTCTCCTATACTCGGGAGTTTCTGTAGTTGTAGCTGTACTTCCTCCGGAATTCCTTCCGCTATACTTGCTAATTTAGCCAGTACATCGGCTTCCGAGTTTTGGTCTCTGGATATATGTCGGAGATTGCATTTTGAAAACCTTGCCCTTAGATCCTGTACTTTTATTAAGTACAGTTTCAATTTTTCCTCCTTGTTTCAAAGATGTTCTCACTTTGTCTTGCCACAAGCAAGGAATCAGATTGTACTTCCAGCTCCACCACCCCCAGAGCACAGGCTATTTCCAGTCCTTGTACTAACGCCTCGTATTCTGCTTCATTGTTTGTTACTTCGAATTCCAACCTTATAGCATGATTCATTTTCCTTCCATCAGGAGTCTGGATCACAACCCCAACTCCCGCACCAGTTTTACATCTAGCTCCATCCACCCACATCTTATACGGGACTTCCCGTTCTTCTTGACAGAAGAAACTTGCCTCGGTGATAAAATCAACCAGGGCTTGAGCTTTTATTGCTGTCCGAGGAACATAATGGATTTCAAATTGAGTAAGCTCCACCGTCCAAGTAATCATCCTTCCGGAGGCGTTCGGGTTATTGGTGATTTGTTTTAAGGGCCAATTAGTTCGGACGGTGATTCGGTGCGACTGGAAGTATGGCTTCAGTTTTCTGGATGCGATTACGAGAGCAAACAAAACTTTCTCGATATTGGAATATCTTGTCTCCGCAGCGGTTAGGATTTTTCCGGTAAAATAGACTGGGATTTCCTTCTTTTCCTCCTCCATGACTAAGACTGCTGCCACCGCCCATTCCGAGACCGATAAATATAAGAATAAATCCTGTCCTGGTGTCGGAACGCCGAGCTTTGGAAGCTCCTGAAGCATTTTCTTGATTTGTTCGAAGGCATCTATACACTCCGCATCCCACTGGAATTTTTTATTTTTCCGGAGAGTATTAAAAAATGGAATAGATTTTTCCTGGAGCTTGGAGCAAAATCTACTTAAAGCAGTGAGCCTTCCATTCAGGGCTTGTACGTCTTTAATGTTTCTTGGTTGCGGAAGGTTGAGGACTGCTTGGGTTTTCTCCGGATCAACCTCAATCCCTCTCTGTCCGACTATAAATCCCAGAAACTTTCCTCGAGTGACTCCGAAGACGCATTTTTCAGGATTTAACTTGATTTTGGATTTATCCAGGGTATTGAAGGTTTCCTCAAGGTCTTTCATGTGCTGGGCTATAGAATCACTTCTTACTACTATATCATCCACATATGCCTCCACATTTCGAGACAGCTGATCCCGGAATACCTCGTCAATCATTCGCTGGAAGGTTGCTCCCGCATTTTTCAATCCAAACGGCATGACCTTGTAGCAAAAAATACCAGTTGAGGTGACAAAAGATGTTTTTTCTTGGTCATTTTTGTTCATCATTATTTGGTTATATCCAGAGAACGCATCTAAAAAGCTCATCACGCTACTCTGTGCTGTTGCCGCTACAAGTTTATCTATGGAAGGTAAAGGATAGAAATCTTTTGGACAAGCTTTATTCAAATCCGTGAAATCCACGCACATCCTCCATTTTCCGTTTGCTTTTTTAACCAAAACTACATTTGATAGCCACTTTGGATAGAAAACTTTTCTAATAAAGCCGGCCTCCAGCAGCCTTTCGACCTCCGTCCGTGCAGCCTCGTCCCTTTCTCTTCCTATGATCCTCATCCTCTGTCGGATGGCAGGAAACTTCGGATCGACGTTCAAGTTATGCTGGACAACGCTGGCGTCCACCCCGGGCATGTCCTTTGGGCTCCAGGCGAATGTCTTTCTTCTTTTTTCCAAAAATCTCGTTAAGCGAATCTGCTCATCATGGTGAAAAGCATTTCCAATTTTGAAAAATTTAGAAGGATCGGTGTTCAGGGGTACCTCTTTTGGCTGTTCCGCCGGTACTACTGCCTTCCCGGAGGCTTTCCTAGGCATCCGTGCCCTGGCCTCTCCTTCTTCGTACTCTCGACTGGAGCCGATTCTTTGACTACATCCTCCCTAGAAATCCTCGGTAATCCGAACTTCGCACACCCTTGCTGTCTTCTGCTTTCCGGGGATTGGACCCACCTTCTGCCCCTGTCGTATTTGAGTTTGAGATAGTAGGTGCTACAGACAGCTCCGAAAGCATTGATCCCGGGTCGCCCTAGACATTGTACCCGGACAGGTCTCGCATGATGTATAAGGTTATTTTTTTGTTCTCCGATCATCCTTTTGGCCTAATGCCATTGTGACATCGACACTCCCGCTGGCCTGAGCCGTGATCCCACCAATGAACCCTTCGAAAGTAGCAGTAAACGGCTTGACGAGGGGATTTCCAGTTTCCGGAACGCCGCTAAGGAGATCACGTTTGCTCCCGCTCCGCTGTCGACAAGGATGTTTCCCACCATCCTATCATTGATTTGAGCTCGAATGACGAGGGGATCATTGTGGGGGTAGTAGACTCCCTCCTCGTCTTCCTCCGTGAAGTAGATAGGTGGTAAGGGTTCCCTTTTTTGGACTTTCTTCTCCGGTAGCTTCTCATGGACTTCGTGTACGTGTCTTTTCTTTTCTTTTGCCGTGAACGGCCCCTTTTCTGAGAATAAACCAGTTATGACTCCGAAATCGAAAGATTTGCTATGGTCTAGCTCGGGGTGATCCTCATTCCTCATGCCACCCCCGTTATGCCCGTGACGAGATCGGTTTTGGTAGTCGCTGTTATTCTTTTGCTGTTTGGGGACTTCCTGTCTCTGCTTTTCTTGTTTCCTCTTTTGCTCATCGATTTTGTTCAGTTCTTTCGATAATGTTACACAATTAGTCGTTCTGTGGCTGTAGTGTCCGTGAAATTCACAAAACGCCAATGTGCTCTCTCCTGAGGCAGGCTTCTTCGGAGGTGGAAGATAGCCCTCCCTTACTGCAGCTGTGTACCTTCCTGGAGCGATAGAAATAACTTTTGCTCCATATGTCGTCTTACCTCCAGTATGGGAAGGCACGAATGGATCCTTCCCGTACGGCCTGTACCTTGCTCCCCAAGGTTTCGAAGCAGATGTCTCCCCATAACTCGCGCCAATAGACGACGCTCCTCCCTGTTTCTTCTCGTTAGGCAGCCTAAAGCTATTGGCCAACTCTCTCGCCTTATTTTCCGCAATCTCTGATTTCAAGAAATCGTGCAGCATTTCTGCTAACTCTCCGTGAGTTTGTGGTGCCTTCGTAGCAATTTTCCCTGCCAGCCTTGGATTTGCCAATCCATTTCCGAAAGCTTTCACCAGTATCTTCTCATCCACATCATCTATTTCAGCCACTTGCTTATGGAAGCGTTCGCTGTATTCTTTCACCGTCTCTCCCTTTTTTTGCCTAACATCCATCAATTCGATCGTATCTTTCTGGATCTTTTTACTTGCTGCAAAGTAAAGCTGGAATTCCTCTGTAAGTTGCTTGAAGCTCGAGATGGATTGAGGTTTCCGAGAGGAGATCCAATTTAGAGCTCTTTAAGTAAGTATCCCCGGAAACAAATTGCAGAGTGCCTGGGAACTGATTCCTTGAGTGTTCATCGCGAAGATGAACTTCTTGATGTGTTGAGCGGGATCTCCGGTTCCGTCATACTTCCCTATTGCCGGAGCAACAAAGAACGGTGGAAGCTTCGCTTTCCGGATATTTTCGGTGAAGGGATACAGCGACATGTCGACGAGGTCCTCCTCTACATCTTTCGGTGGTGATTTCTCTTTCCGGCTTTCTTCACTCTTTGATCCGCTTTTTGATTTCAGACTCTCGATTACACTCGCCATCTCGCTGATCTTCTTCTGGTGCTCCAGATCTCTATCCGCCAGCTCCTGTTGGAATCGCTCATTGTTCTCAGCTATCTTCTCATTAACTTCTTGCGCAAAACTCCTCATCAGATCGGTGAGGTCTTCCTTTGAGAATGAGCTTTCCCCAGTCGCAGCCATCTTCCCCTTCCCCTTGCTTGAGTGCGGTGCCATGGTCGAACAAGAAACGTGACTCTTGTGGATCGGATCGTGGTTGTCTTTTGACGTTCCTTTCCCACAGACGGCGCCAAATGAAACTGTAAGGAACTCACACCCAGACCGAGATTGCAAAGAGAACTTCGAGTATTGTATTGATAAAAAGCGTGTCCAATTACATAACTTATGGTTCTTATTTATAGGCTCCTCTATAGTGTATAACCGTTTTTGTGGGCCCACACCTTTCTAGAATATTCTTAAACATTCAAGGCTTTCGTACATCTTTTCCCTGATTAATTACTCCTTAGTCTCTCGGAAAGGGTCTTGCTCTGCTTCGGAGACGAGTGACTCTCAGTCTGTCGGAAGTATCTCTCTCTGGTCGCAAGGGTCTGTCTGTTGGAGTCGGAAGGGGATTCGGTCAGAGAGCCCCACCTGCTGTCTCCGAAGGCAGCATGTACTCTCTGCTTGCCATTTGGTTACTACGTGCGGTGGAATCCCACTTCAGTGCGGAGTGCTCAGATGACGAATCAGTATATGTTGGAGATCAGGCAGAAGCTTATTGATGGCACATTCGAGGGTCAGAAGTACGACTTCCGACTCCACGATGATGACCTGATTAGGCTGAATGGCCGACTGTGTATCCCGAGGAGTAGCGCTGAACTGAAGGAGTGCATACTGAGTGAATCCCACTATTCTACGACTTCGATTCACCCCGGAGCTTCAAAGATGTACAAGGGTATGAAACGTTATTTCTGGTGGGCTGGAATGAAAAAGGATGTAAATGATTATGTATTAAGGTGTCTCACTTGCCAGAAGGTCAAGTTTGAGCACCGACGGCCTGGTGGTATGGTACAGCCAATGCCAGTGCCTGAGTGGAAGTTCCATGACATTTCTATGGACTTCGTAGTAGGGCTTCCGCCAACAAGGGGAGGTCTGAATATGATTTGGGTTGTTTTTGACCGACTGACCAAGGTGGCTCGATTCATATCGATGAAGGACACCTGGATAGTGGCAAAACTAGCAGAGCTCTTCGACAGAGAGATTGTAAGACATCATGGGGTACCGAAAACAATTGTGTCTGACAGGGATACCAGATTCCTCTCTAGGTATTGGAAATCCGCACGGGAAGCGCTTGGTACCGAGCTGAAGCTAAGTACAACGTTCCACCCACAGACAGATGGTCAGAGTGAGCGCACCATCCAGACACTTGAGGATATGTTACGTGCATGTGCACTTGATTTTCAGACCAGCTGGATTGATAAGTTACAGCTGATCGAGTTTAGTTACAACAACAGTTATCATGCTTCGATCAAGATGTCTCCCTTCCAGGCTTTGTACGGTAGACCATGCCGCACACCATTATGCTGGGATGAGTCGAGTGAGACGGTCATTATAGGACCAGAGTATCTGGAACAAGTTCAAGCAGAAGTACGCCAAATCCGGGCTAACATGAAGGCAGCTCAGGATAGGCAGAAATCATACGCCGATGTGCGCAGACGGGACCTGGAGTTCGCCGTGGGCGATCAGGTATTTCTAAGGGTATCCCCCATGAAGGGAGTATTTTGTTTTGGCCAGAAAGGCAAGTTGAGCCCAAAATATGTGGGGCCTTATGTTGTGACGGAGCGGATCGGCCCGGTAGCTTACAAACTTGATTTACCTGCCGAGCTGGGCAAGGTACATGATGTATTTCATGTGTCCCAGTTGAAGAAATATATGTCTCATCCGTCTCATGTGCTTCAGCCTGAAAGGCTAACCTTAGAGCCGACCATGCGATCAGTGGAGACTCCGGTACGGATTCTGGATACTAAGACTCAAGACACTCGCCATAAGTGTGTGAGACTGGTGAAGGTCCTCTTGTCTAACCAGGACGTCGAGGAGGCCACTTGGGAGCTGGAAGATAAGATGAAGGCGAAGTACCCATCATTGTTTACTTCTTAGTGTTTATGTGTATAGGGTACGGGGCGTTCCCCTATTTTAAGGGGGGTACAGCCGTTTCGGTTATGTGTGTACGACGTGTATTTAAATACATCGTCTATGTTATGTTGTTATGTTACAGACCATTGTGTCTGAATGATGTTGTTGTATGGACCTTGTGTCCGATGTTATGTAAGTATGTTGTCGATGTTGTTATGGAAGTATTATTTATATGTATTCCCGTGTTCTAATATTTAGGATATGTGGAAGTATGAACTTTGGGGACAAAGTTCTTTTAAGGGGGGTAGATTGAAATACCCCAAACCTTAGTATGTTGTTTAAACATTTAAATATGGTGTATTAAGACTAAAAAGAGAGTCTTAGAAACATTAGTAAACAATCTAAACCATAGAAAACACGAAAAAAAATACCTTAAGGTCAATATGGGCAAAAATGTGCTCTAAGCTTGGGATAAGTTTGGTTAAGACCTAATAAGCTTACCATAACTTTATTTAGGTGTTAATGAATATAATAAACCAATTACCAAAGAAAACCAAGCTTGGAAACAAGTTAAATCACAAAATGTGCTTTAAGAAGTCTTAAAGCACATTTTTGAAAAATTGTCTTGTAAATAAGTTTTGAATGGCCAAATGTACATCATTACTCTTTAATTAATATGTGTAGTACTTAGTATCACATTTGGAAGTCTATATCAACGTGAAATCAAAAATTTCACATCTATGTGCCTTGTTTAATGAATAGTAACTAAATAAGCTAGTTTATAACTTATGTCATCATAAGTAATTTAATTGGTCAACTAAGACCAAAACACCCCTAAGTAACTAAAGGGGGCTGGTTTTCATGGTGTGAGTCACCACTCTTGCTAGTATTTAATAAGTAAATAAACTAATGATAAATAAAGTACTATTTACTTTACTAACTACAAATATCTTCTAAAAGCAAATACTTATCTCATTCTCTCATTTCCCTTGCTGTCCACCGTCTTCTACCTTCCTTCTTTCTCTCATTCACGGTTGCAGCAGCTCACCACCATATACCATCTTCAATTCCTTGTAATTCCTAGCTCTCTTTGCCAAATCAAATTCTAAGACCACCATTCTCTTTGTCTCATCAAGCTCTTCAACTTCATCCTTTCAAAACTTCAAGAGCTCCATTTTGGTGCCAAGAGGAATCTCCATGGGAGGAGCTTGAGCTCATCTTTTCACATGTTATTGTTCTCCTTTGCTTCTAGGTAAGGAAACTCAAAGAAAAATAGTATTTCCTTCATGTTTTTATGTTGTCCGAAAATCACCATTAATGGTGCCCTTACCTTGCTTGTTTTAGCTTCATTTGAATCTTCCAAGGGCTTGGTGGAGTCCTCTCTTGCTACATATCCAAACTCTCTTTTGTATCCAAGGTAAAACAACTATCTTAATGTTTTGAAATAATATATGTAACTAGGGTTTACAATGAGATGAAGCATAAAGCTTGTATACTCATTTTATCATTTGTATAATGTTTAGAAGTTGACAAGCAACTAAAAGCCTTGCCGATTTAGTCAAGGAAACAAGAAAGACGTTGTGAGGAAAAGAGGTAAATGTGCAAACCTAATGAGGTTTAAAGTCTTAGGAGGAATGAGCTTATATTGCTTGTTAAAACTACTTAAAGAGCCAATGGTGAATGACTTAGTAAAATGTTCTCAAGGGCTTAGTAAAAGGTATATGTATTGTTGTGTATTTGCAGGTCAAAGGCAAATATATTGTGGGAAATTCAGTGTTTATGATTTATGCATCTTAAGGGCCTAAGAGCCATGTTGTTTAAGGGCCTAAGTGCCAAGCAATTTAAATTATGCACTATATTGTGATGTAGTGTTAAATGATTGAAGTTTGTGTACAAGAATGTTCTTGATGGATTTTAGATGTTCTTGAATGTTTAATGGTGAAAACTATGTGTGTTTTGGTATAATAAGATGTTAGTAGAACCCATGTCAAAAATTCGGTGATGTACAAGAAGTTATAAGTGTTTAAAGGAGTTTTGGTGACCTAGGAAGTCTTAGGAATGACTAGGAATTTTATTAGGAAAGAAACAATGTATTAAGGTGTTTTGGAGTACAATAAGGACTTAGACATTATCTTGGAAGTTTTAGAATACAAATGGGTGTTTTGGAATACACCAAAGTCATTTTGGGAGTTGTGTTGAGACTTATGCAAACTTTGGTAAAACAAGGAGAAGGTATAAACTTGTAAAGGGATTTAAAGAATGACATAAGGAATTGGTTTGTAAGAAAAGATGCTTGGGATATGATGTTAAAAGAAGTGAGGAAATATCTTGGTACAGTGGTTACAATAGGCATGAAACACCACTTGGAAACCAAAGGGTAAAACATAATAGGTGTTAGGGATTTTGGTAACAATTGAGTAAGTGTTCGAGGCTGTAGAAAATGAGTGTTTTGGCACGTCCGAACTTCCGTCTGGACGTAGACGTTCGGACATGCCCTGTTGTGTTACAATTTCTCGAGTCTCGGCCAGTGTCCGGACTTCTGTCCGACCATGGATGTTCGGACACACCCGTCACTTTTCTCAGATTTAGCTTCGACTTGCGTCTGAACTTCGGGAAGCTCGGACACAAGTTCGGACGCTTGAAATTTTCTTTTGATTTTCTCTCGACCAATGTCCGAACTTTGGAAACTCGGACACAAGTTCGGACATGCGTCTGGATTCACCCTTTGAGCCTCGACATGAGTCCGAACTTCGGAAGCTCGAACACAAGTTCGGACATGCCACTGTTTTGGCCAAAAATTTTGTTTAAGGTTAGAAAAAGTTGTCTGAAAATGGTGATTGGTTAGTAATGATGATATGAGGTTATTTAAGACGTGTTAAGAGTGTAATAATAACAATTTAAAATGGTGAAAGTTATAACAAAGTGTGAAAACAAAATAACTAGTCAAGTGAAGTAAAAGTTAACAATGGGTTAGTACATTAATTTACCGACGTTACTAAATGAGTATAGGATTCTTCAAAGGTGGAAACCAGTCGAAGCAAGGACCAAGGTATGGTTTTCTTGCAGTCTGTTGCCTACCGGTTTACACCGGCTTGTGTGTTGTTTGTTTTTCTGTGTGTTTATGACGTTGTAAGACTTAATCATGTAATGAGTTTACAGTTGTTCATATTATTGTGAGGTTATGTCGTGACTCATTTCCCTTGTGTGTGTCTAACATGACTTACCACTTGTTTGAGAACTGTTTGTTAAGTTCCACTGTTGAACTTCTAACAAGCGCTAACTGGGGAGTGAGGAATTCGGTTGTCCGGTCATGCATGTAAGTTTAAGAGTAGATATCTGTATCAGATTCGACTCTTATGTTGTTAAGATTGTTCTCCTTTATTTGGCGTTCGATCTCCCGCTAGCTTCCGCCAAAGCTTACCTATTCTGACTTATGATCAGTTTAGTGGGAACATGTGTTTGTGTGGTGTGTTCGGGTCACAATATCCGAACCATCTGTGACTTTAGTTACTCGTTCGAATAACAGAACGGTAATGAGTGTGTGTAACAAGCTTAACATGAGAGTGAACCATTATCTAGGCTTCTTGTGTTGTTTAACCTTCTTGGTTTGTTATTGTGGAAAATAAATCCACTGTATATGTGATGTTGTGCTATGCAATAATGTTGCTATGCCATATGTATATGTTATATGTTAAAATGAATGTCATGTCATCATGACAATTGGTTGCGCGTATTCCGGTAGCCGATGGGCTGCGCGTTAACCATACCAGCCAAGGGTTGCTGACCCCCTCGGGGGCTCCATATTTTTACTGCAGGATGAGGATCGAGGAAGCGGAATGGCTGTAGATTCTAGGCTGCAGATTTACTTTTGATTATTTTGGATGTTCGGCCCGGGATGCGCCTGTGCTCCCGTGGCGTTATATTTTGGTGTTGTTCGTGTTACAGTTGACGGTGGAGATCATGTGTATAGTATACAGTGACAGTTTGTATTAAATACTCGGTATGTTGGTTATGTATTTATGTGCGGATGTTAGTACCTAATGCTCGGGAGTCTGATCATCAGACCGGTACACTTGTATTTATTCTGCCTTGTTAACCACGTGGGTGGTTGACGGCGTTGTAACACCGAATCGTTAGTTATTGTTTAGTTATTTTTCCGCTGCGATTTCATTTAATGTTAAGTGCGTAGTAGGGGTGTTACAATAATTGTTTGTAAAATTCGTTGATTTATATATAATAGTTAGTTGCAGAATCATATATATGTATATATTTAATATATTGTTGGTTATATATATATATATATTATATACATATAAGATAATCAAGTATATATATCTATAATATATTTAGATGTGTATATATTTATTATACAGACTCGCCATGCAAGAACCATGTCATTATATATCATTTACAAAGATTGTTTAGTTATTGTTGTTTTCATATTTATTATTTTAAATATAAGTTAATTTATTATGCATTATCAATATATTTTTGTAGTTATTTTTAAGCTTTAACGTTCATTTGGAGTTTGTAGAATGGACCGTGAATGGATGTACAGTCAGCGAGGGAATTATTTTGAATCAAAAGTGGATAATGAATTTTGCAAAGCAGCTCTCGATCATCAGAAAAGGATGAACGAGACCCACATTCCCTGTCCATGTGCACAATGTCAAGTAGTATATATATCTATAATATATATTGTAGATGTGTATATATTTATTATACAGACTCGCCATGCAAGAACCATGTCATTATATATCATTTACAAAGATTGTTTAGTTATTGTTGTTTTCATATTTATTATTTTAAATATAAGTTAATTTATTATGCATTATCAATATATTTTTGTAGTTATTTTTAAGCTTTAACGTTCATTTGGAGTTTGTAGAATGGACCGTGAATGGATGTACAGTCAGCGAGGGAATTATTTTGAATCAAAAGTGGATAATGAATTTTGCAAAGCAGCTCTCGATCATCAGAAAAGGATGAACGAGACCCACATTCCCTGTCCATGTGCACAATGTGAACTTCGCAATAAGTTTCCTAACCTACATACAATCAGATTTCATCTATCAAGGCGTGGATTTATGCCAATCTATAAGATATGGTTTTTGCATGGCGAGTCATTAGAAGCCAGTAGCAGGGTGCAAACTTCCACTCAACCGAACAGTGAACTAGAAATGGTTACGGACGATACTACATTTCCTGATAATACGTGTGATCTGAGTGACACTGATATCAACGACGACAGTGATAAGATTGAACAACTGGACTCTATGCTGCAAGATGTTGAAGATAATTTCACAGACAAACCGGCTGAATATCAAAGATTACTTGATGCATCACGTTCCCCTTTGTTTCCCGGATGCAACAAATATACAAAGTTGACATCCGTGCTGCATTAGTTCAATCTTAAAGCAAGATTTGGCTTGAGTGATAAGAGTTTTACGGCAATACTAGAACTATTCCACGACATGCTACCAGATGATAACAATCTTCCTATTTCCACTTATGATGCAAAAAAGTTGATGTGTCCTATGGGTGTGGAGTACGAAAAGGTACATGCATGTCCAAACAGTTGTGTATTATACAGAGGAGAGAATAAACATTTGAATGAGTGTCCAAAATGTCATTTGTCACGCTATAAACAGAAGGACGGTCAAACATCTAATTCTAAGAAAATAAGTCCTCCAGCAAAAGTCATTTTGTATTTACCCATAATACCAAGATTCAAAGGACTTTTTGCAAATGTCAGAGATGCCCAAAATTTAAGATGGCACGCAGAAGGAAGAAAAAATGATGATAAGCTGAGACATCCAGCTGATTCACCACAATCGAGGACAATCGACAGAAGACTTCAAGATTTTGCCAGTGACAGTCGAAATTTGAGACTCGGGTTATGTACGGATGGGATGAATTCTTATGGCACTCTAAGTAGTCAGCACAGCACTTGGCCTGTTGTATTGGTGATCTACAATCTTCCCTCGTGGCTGTGTATGAAGCGGAAATACATAATGTTATCATTGTTGATTTCTGGACCTAAACAACCAGGACATAACATCGATATATACCTTGCACCGCTGATTGACGATTTGAAATTTCTATGGAATCAGGGGACAGTGGTTTATGACAGTTATGCCAGACAAAACTTTACACTTCGTGCCATGCTTTTTTTCACAGTGAATGACTTTCCAGCGTACGGGAACTTATCTGGAGACACAGTAAAAGACACATTTGCTTGCCCAATATGTGAGGACGACACTTGTTCTGATCGTCTACAGTTTTGTGGAAAAAACGTCTACATGTGTCATCGTAGATTATTGCCATCAGCTCACCCGTACCGTAAAAAGAGGAAGTTATTCAACGGAAAGACTGAGTCACGTGTTGCTCGTATACCTCTGAGTTCTGAAGAGATTTATCAAAAGGTGAAAGACATTGACAATGTTTTCGGTGTTCCATCCAAGTCTACCCAAAAAAACATCTGGAAAAAATGTTCAATATTTTGGGAACTTCCGTATTGGAAACATTTATCTGTTAGGCATTGTCTTGATTTCATGCATATTGTCAAAAATGTTGGTGAGGCTGTTGTTGGGACTTTGCTTAACATACCTGGGAAAACAAAAGACGGAATAAAGGTTCGAAAAGACATGCAAGCTATGGGCATACGTGAGGAGTTGGATCCCCAAGAAAGAGGCAAACGAACATTTTTACCTCCAGCATGTTACACTTTGTCTAAGAATGAGAAGAACAACTTTTGTAAATGTCTTCATTCCCTTAAGGTTCCTAAGGGTTACTCATCTAACTGGAAAAGTCTTGTGTCAATGAAAGTCTTGAAGTTGATCGGGTTGAAGTCTCATGATTATCACATTCTGATGTTGCATCTAGTTCCTGTTGCCATTCGGGGTATATTGCCGAAAGATGTGTGGAATGTAATTACAAGACTATGTTTCTTTTTAAATGTAGTGTGCAATAAAGTCATGGATGTTGATACACTAGACAGTCTGCAACGCGATGTCGTTGTTACGATGTGTCAACTTGAAATGTATTTTCCACCCTCGTTTTTTGACATCATGGTCCACTTGGTTGTTCACATTGTAAGAGAAATCAAATTATGTGGTCCTATATATTTAAGATACATGTATCCATTTGAGAGATACATGGGAATCTTGAAGGGAAGGATGAAGAATAGATATCGACCTGAAGGGAGTATCATAGAAAGGACAATAACCGAAGAAGTGACAGAATTTTGTACTGAATACTTGAAGGGAGCCGTAGCTATTGGAGTGCCACAACCGAGACACATATGAGGGACAGAAGGTCAAGGTGTTATTGGAAAAAAAATTGTGGCAATTGATTCATAAGCATGATCTGGTTAAATGGTTTATCACCAAGAATCTTAAGAGGCCGGACGGTGACACACGCCAACCTTGGGAGATTTACACACCAATAACCAAAGAGAAGTGGCAGGAGTTCTATGATAAGAAGATGGAGACAAAGGTATTTATTAACTAATAAATAATTAATTATTATATAAATATATATTTTTGAGGTACTTATATTTACATATGTATATATTTGGTCATCTTAATTGTGTGTTTATTTGATAACAGGAGTACCGCGAAGCCTAATCCGCGAATGCGAAGAAGAATGAATATCATCACGTGTTGGGTGCGAAAGGGGTTAATAGAAGAGTGCCTGAATGGGTGGCAGAAGAAGAGTTGTCGTCAAATATGAGCACTCTTGATGAGCACCAGCTACGGGGTACGTTTTGGAAGCTTTCACGTACTAAGAAAGACCCGAAAACTGGAGAGCGTTTATATCCCTTCGAGAAGACGAAGGAAATTGTTGATAAGATGGTAAGTACTTTTCTTTACTTTCAAATTTTTTGACAAATTTATTTTTATCATCTTAAAAATTATAATTAACTGTTTTCTACATTTAATTATAAAGGATGAGCTAAATGAACAAGTTACCCAAGGGACTTGGGTACCTGATCGACATGATGACCAGTTGTCTCGTGCACTTGGAAAGAAAGATCATCGAGGCCAAGCTGTGGGGTTAGGGGGTGTTAACATAGGGATAAGAAAACTTTTTGGTAACCCCAGGTCAAGGAAAGGGAGTACTCAAGGACAAACAATTTCTTACGAGCAGCACATGCGTGCCATTAATGAAATGAGAGATCAGTGGAAGAAGGAGGTCTTTGATGAAATACGTCAAGACAGTCATGCATCCCAGCCATATGTTCCTCCAAGATATTCTGAGCCTACTCCTGCTGGAGTGTACACAAGTGTGGATTCCAATGACCAGTATCCTTACGCTTATGTACAGGTAATTTTTTATACCTTTAACTGTTCTATTAGTTGTCATATCTTTTATTACATATTTTTAGTTCAACATCTACTACTCTGATGAAATTGTAGGACCCGTGGAACTGTAACCTCCTGCTTCCATACAACAATGAAGAAATATGTGTCACGGAAGGAAGGGTGTACCAATCAGGCCCTAATGACGTGACCCATGGAATACCACTGAAGCCGTATCACGGGAGAGTCTTTGTGGATGAACCGATTTATAGGGTTCCTGATCTACCACTCCCTGTACCTACGGAGGAGTACAACACAGTTCGGTCTGCAAAGGGTGCATTCGTTCAGTGGCCCATTCGTCTGATTCGGAAGTGTGTGAAGGTATGTCTAATACTAACCACTAAGCTAGTGTAGTTATTATTGTTCATTAGATGAATATAGTATGTGTGGATGCTCAGTTCATGACTAGTATTGAATGTCGGCTGTAAATAGGCATTAAGAAAGAAATCTGCATCTCCTGACAAAAAGAAGTCAAAGATTGGATCCTCTGAATACAGAGCATCCACCAATATTGTGGAAAGAGAAAATTTGGTGGACGATTCTGTATATGCACGCTTGGGGCCAAACATGAAATGCTTGCATGATCTAATCCGCGACTTCCCAGATGGCAGAAATTCTATCCTACTCAGGTTTGAAGATGACCTTCTTCACTACGGACGAACTATAGAAATCCAAATGTGGACGACTGATGTTAGGGACATCCTACGATTTGATTGGGTGCCTGTTGCAGTGATGCATTCATTTATTCTGTAAGTATTAGTTTTGTTTTATAATTAAGTTATAAATTGTTCTGAAGCAATGTTTATTAATTTAATGTCTTTTTATTTTGAACAGTTTTTGAATGACAAAATGCAATCTTTTGGCCTTACCAAGTATGGATTTTTGTCCTGAAAGAGCATCATTCACTGCTCTGAAGTGCGATACAGAAGCGGTAAGGTGTACATACAGCGTGCGTTGACTAACAGCATCAGAGCGAGGAAGAAATATGTTATGCTACCTTATCATCAAAGGTATTTACTTTTGTTTATCATTTTAATTTGAATAACTGTTGTACTTATCTGTGCACATATGCATTATAATGACATGTGAGCGTTTTGGTATTACACAGTGGCCATTGGGTTTTACTGGTGTTGTGTCTGGATCGTTCGCGGATACTATTTCTTGATCCGTTGCAAACCGGAAATCCAAGAGAAATCAACATAAAGCCACACCTTAGCGTGTAAGTACATTATGAAGCAATTCTTTATGCATTTCAACTCCTTTAATTTAATTTTATTATGAATGGATATCCTAATTAATTAATGTATGTTGATGATAATAATTATGCGGTGTGTATCAAGGTGTTATGCTTTCAGAGCTTAGTATAAGGTCAAAAAATAACGTCCAATGGACTTCAGTGAAGGTGAATGCATCATCATTTACATGTTTATTATTGATTGGTTGTAATCACAAATAAATGTCGTATATAATTAGTTCTGTTCTTCCTGTGTTTAAGTGTTAACGTCAACCCGGAGGTTCAGAGTATGGGTATTATGTCATGAGGTATATGCATGACATAGTCACCTTATTTGGTGAGATGGATGATCTGTTAGAAAAGGTATATCGAAGTTATTTTTTTCAATTACTAATATAATTTTTGTGATTAACCAATTTTGTCTTGTTTTGTTTTTCAAAGGTTTTTCCTAGTGTTGGAGAATATAACGCAGAAACCATCAACGGGATGCTAGAGGATTGGGCGGATTTTGTCTCCATGACTTAGGTTTGATTTTTGCTTTTTGTTCTCGAATTGTTATTTAAAACTTTCGTTAGACTTTTATGGTTAGATAGATTGTCAAAAATGACCACTATGAGTATAGTAGTGAACATTTGATCAATTGCGTATGTATATGGTCATTTGTGACTATGTGAATTGTGGTGTATGGTCATTTATGACCATTTTAAATGTGGTGTGTATGGTCATTAATTTGAAGCCGTGTCATTATTTTTGGGATTTTTTTGACAATTTACATACAAAGAGTGATGAGATCCTCTACCATGTGATGTAGAGAGATATGTGGACATATTTGGATGCATATTAACAGGTTTTGTGACATATGTGGGATTGTAAGCGAAAACGAGAAAAACCAAAAAAAATGGAGCATTTTTGGCGGTTCCAAGTAGAAACCGCCGAAAATCATCCATTTTTTCACGTTAATTATGCCTCTGAACTAGGTCTTTTTCGGCGGTTTTTTCCTTAGGAACCGCCGAAAATAGTTGCTTTTTTCGGCGGTTGCAAAACCGCCAAAAATATAAGAAGACCCTTTTTCGGCGGTAGCATTTTCGGCGGTTGTAAACCACCGAAAAAGGCATAAAAAAACCACTGAAAAAGACCCTTTTTGCACTAGTGTGCATATACACAATTACAATGCTCAATTCACATCCATACGAAATACGATACCATCCACGAATACTATACAGGGTACAAATACACTTCATCATCATTCATATATTTCATGAATTATACAAATTAGTGTTCAAGACAATAATCATCAAGAACACATAAATCAAGCACAAGTAAGTGCAATATAGTCCGATTCATGCATTTATCTTATTTAGGTGATCAAATAAGCACACAAATCGGGGTAACCAGATTAGGATACAGGGCATGAAGAAATCATACCGTTCACCATTGTACTTGTATCCGACGTTCCTCCGGTGTTCACAATTCGAATCCTATGATATACATACAATCGAGTGATTAATCTAACTATCATTAACTTAACTCGATTACCCTTACGTATCCTAACTCTTACTCACTAAGTCTTTGGAGTTCTTATACTTACACATTACTTACTTACTCTTCTTTACTTTGAGTTTATTTCCTCACTTAACATTGGTACATTGATATATGTACATTTATATATGTGGGTATACATTCATATACATATATATATATAATTATCCTGTAGTTTAATTTACATTTTTTTTTGTATGACTCGACCGACCTTACCCAGGGTCGGACCTAAGGTCGGTCAAAGTCAGTAGGGTACTCACGCTGGAAAATTATAGGGCCGACCGACCTTGCCAAGTCTGGTCCCAAGGTCGGTCCATTCCAGTGAGTTTTGGTTTCGAAATTCTGTAGTCGACCGACCTTGCATGTCCGGTCCCAAGGTCGGTCCATTCCAGTAAGTTACATTACAGGCGAATTTTAGGCCGACCGACCTTGCAAGTCAGTCCCCAAGGTCAGTCCATTCCAGAAGCTTTCCGCCCTTTGTAAATCTGGGCTCGACCGACCTTGCAAGTCCGGTCCCAAGGTCGGTCCGGCCCAGTAATTGCATTTTTATTTCTGTTTTCAGTCCCTCTTCTTACCCATTACTTCCCCATTGTTCCTACACTTAATCCCACATGTTTCAACACTAATTAAACCTCCTAATCCACCCTAGTTCATCCATTAATCCATCACTCATCTCTACACCAATTTACACACTCATTCTCCTTTCAACACCTACAACAGTTATTCAATTTCCCAATGCTACAGATTTTCGTTCTAACCTTTACCATTCAATACTCCCTCAACCAATGCTCCTCCTAGCATCCATAACGCATTGCTTTACATCCTAGTTCTTCTCATTACCTAAATCCTTTTCAATTTGCTTCCAAGGTGTTAAACACTCACCTTAAGTTCTCCAAATACACTCAATTCCTCCTAGTTTCTCCAATGCATCCTTGCACTCCTTATATCCTCATACTACCCTACCATTCCATGGTTACTAAATCTCCTTACTCAACCCAATACATACCTTGGTTCTCCCATTCACCAAGTCATTCATAAATGCACATTTACTACTAAAATTTTGCCATAGTTCACCTACAATTCTCACTTATACACACACATACTTTCTCACCAAATTCATTCCTATTCTAGCCACACCCATACAAGGGTCCTACCAGCACTCAAAGCAATACAAATCCATCTCACTACATCAATACTCCATCAAACAACAATACTAATACTCATACACAATTTACTTGGCTCTAAGGCCTACAATTCAAATGCTAGCTCACAAATACTCAAACTTCCACAACCTACAATATTAATACAAGATTTGGGTTCTTTAAATTAGTTTACCCATTCCCATTACTCGAATGCATTAAAATATAGCATTAAGAAAGAGCTCTTACCTTAAGCTCTTATTTCCTTCTTTCTTTTCCAATTATTCTCCTTCTCTATTTCTTGCACAAATCGGCTATATGGGGAATGGAGTTGCCAAACTCCATTCCCATCACCCAAAGCACACAAAACAAGTATAATCAAAACACTAACCCTTAGATTTATACTAATTCATTGAGATGTTTAAAGCACAAATTCTAGGGTTTACCTTTGGAGTGTTTTAGGAGGGGTTTTAGCCCTTGGTTCAAGAAGGTGATTCCATCACCATTGCAAGGTTGAATTGATGCTCAAAAGAGAGAGAAAACAAGACATTACAAGGGGTAGAAATCGGTTGTAAAGAAAGATGGAGAAAACATGAGTTTTTCATGTAGATTTTTACCTTAATGGAGAGAGGAGACTCCAAGCTACACATTGATGCTATTTTCTCTTTGAATGGGGAAAACCCATGGAGATGAACTTCCTCATTTTGAGATTTTGAAAAGAGAGAAGTGTAGAGGATGATGAGGGGAGCCAGAATATATAGTTTTTTTTGCATTTGGAGGTCACATGAGGAAGGAGCATGAAGAAGAAGTGAGGAAGCCATGAGAGCTTCCTTTGGAGCTTCAAAATCGCCAGCACAAGGGAGGAGGAAGAGAGAGAGTACGGTGGGGAGAGGGGTGAGTGAAATGAGAGAGTGAGGTGAGAGAAAAGGGGTAAAGTACCCTTTTCACTTTATTACTTTTTGCTTTTTACTCTCTTATTTAATTAGCAAGTTACATGTGTGTGTGGGGGAGTTATTTTACTATTAAAAAAAACCGGCCCCCTACAGTTATACTAGTTGGAGCGTTTTTCGTCTTTTATAGAAAACGCTCGTTATTTTACCCGGTTTAGCACTATTCACTAACCGGGTCCGTTTTCTGGAGTTTTCTCGTTTAATTATTTTTACTGGTTATTAAGCTTCCATAAATGCTTAATAGTTGTTATTTAATGATTTATAATTTTTACGGGTTCGTTTGACCACTTAAAGTCACGTTTTCGGGTTTTCTCGAAAAACATGCGCTAAAGCTCTATTAGCGTTTTAATACATTATTTGGATCCGTTTTCTTCAGGAGTTGTTCCCATATGTTATTTAGGCCTTATTAAGCCTTTAGAATCCATATAGTACGCTAACCGAGGTCTCATACCTCCTACGGTTATTTAACGCTTATTTAGCATTTTTCACTTTTTAAGCGTTTCTTTATTTCTTTTGGATTTATTTTTCCTTACCAATATTACATAGGCACCATTAGGCCCTTAAATACCTATTAGGATAATTTTAATCGTTATATTTAAGTTTGGGGTATTTCAGTATTACTTGGTTAACTTAAGGTCCGGCTTAACGCTCGTTTTTGACCTTAAGGAGTTTAGGTGCGTTTTTGACGCCCAAGTGTTTCTGTTCTTCTTTATGGTTTCATACTCCCATAAATAAACCTTTAATTTCTATTATTTAATTATTTAATAAGTAGGGGTATTTCACAAGTCCTCAAGTGGAAGTCGGATCTGATTCAGACACCGACCCCCTTTCCTTAACATTCATGACCGGAGTCAGTCCCGAATTCCTCACTTCCCCCCAAGTTTCAGTTAGTAGAAAGTCTTATAGACAAAATGTTTGTTAAACCTTTCTCGGGTATTAACCAACCAACAATTTTGGGAGTGAATTCCTTGTCTCAAACCAATGTTACTAAGTAATGTTAGTAACTAAACTCATAGCCAAGTGTGTTAGCACTATGTAAACACACAAGTAATTAAATGGTCCGGTTGCATGCTTTATCTTGTTTAAGTCATAGCAAATAAATAGGTAGCACACAAGCCGAGGGACACCTCGTTAGCAAGCAGGTCACAAGAAAACCATACCATACACCGTCGGTTGTTCGGTTGCTTACTCTCCTCCGGAGTCCACATACTCAAGTCCTAAAACATTCATTCAGTTTTAGGTTGTTAATTACTTTTCCAATCAACCTAACCTACTTAGCCAGTAATGCTCCCCACCTAATACCACTGAAGTACTTATAAACTTAACCTTAAACACTTATATTCTTAACTTAACTTAACTTAATCCCTTAAGTCCTTATATCCTTGTCTTTCTAATCATCATTACCCTCTTAAGGGCATACCACCTATACCTCTTATCAACCTTAAAATTTGAATTTTTTTTACAAGGGCTGACCGACCTTGCAGGGTAGGTCCCAAGGTCAGTCGGAACCAGAAACATTCCCATTTGCAAAATTTTAGCCCGACCGACCTTGCCAAGGTCGGTCCTAAGGTAGGTCGAAGTCGGAAAGCTTCCTGGATGGTAATCTGGGCCCGACCTACATTGCCAAGGTCAGTCCTAAGGTAGGTCGAAACGAGAAACTTGTTTTTAAGTGCTTATTTCACTCCAAATTCACCCCAATCTTTTCCTAATCATTCCACATGTTTCCCCACATGTTTAAACATCCTTCTGGCACCTTAATCCCCTTTTAAATCATCCAACAAACTCCTTAAACATTTACTCAAATTCTTATTAAATTCTTAACACTTAACACTTGATTCCTTACACTTCTAACTAGAAATTTTGCCTAAGACTTCCACTAACCTAAGTATTCCTTTTACACCAATATAACTTCTCCTCAAGCATTATTATTCATCCATCTTTCCTTTGCTAAGTTTTCCAAGGTTATCTTGCATCTTCATGCACAAATTTCTCTCCTTCCCATTTGTTACTCATCACTCCTAAACTTGAACATACCTATACATTTCTTTCCATACTCTTAACACCCTAACATTGTTCTTCATTCACCTTGACCATGCCACACCCTCCTTAGACATTTCCATCTCCTTGACAACTTACTACATTCTCTTATAGTTTTTCACCTCCATCACCAAAGTCCACTCATTACCATCCAAACTAAAACCTTATTAATCCACTACTAGCATCTCAACCACTTACACAAGCTATCCAAAAATTCTTATTGTTATATTCTCTAGTTCATACCAAAATCATCTTAAAACATTATACATCATTTCCTTCAGATTTTTACACAAGTCCTAACATTCCTTATACCATGATTTTGGTGTGTTTAATACACCCACCTAACCTCTAATTCCTCATAGCCAACTCTAGGTCATTTTAATCCTCAAGGACACCTTTGTTAACTCATTTCTACTCAAATTTCCTTCAATGACTCCTAGTAAATCCTAGGTCATATTAACTCACAACAACCACTTAAACACTTTGTTTTCTACTCAAATTTCGCCATAGATCCTCTAGTATATTATCATGCCCACATGCATGGTTTTTCTTATTCAATCATCTCACACACATCAAATCTTTTGCTCATCATATTTCTCACCCAAATCAACTCATTCATAATAAACTCAATATAGTGCAATAATCTTAAATTGCATAGCACTAAGGCTCTTAAATGACATGGCTCTTAGGCCCTTAAATGACTTAAACTTAAACACTGAATTTCCACAATATAAAAGCTTTCAACCTGCAAATACACACAACAATGCTCCCATAGCAATATAAGTGTTCTCATAATTCACCTTATACTTATCTTACTAACTCATTTCCATTGGCTCCTTAGTCACAAGTTCACAAGCTTGTTTAAATTATTTTTCCTAGGTTATATAACCCATTACATAATGTAAGCTTTAAGCTACATTAGTACTTATCTAAACCTCATCCCTTAAAACCTTAAACCAGCATTAGGTAAAACATTTACCTTGTTTTTCCAAGCTTTTCACACTTTTCTTCTGGGTTTTCTTGCTTGACTTTCGGCAATGAACTTTAATTCCATTGCCAATTTTCTAATTCACATTCAAATAATCTAATGAGCACTAAGCAATATGCCTAAACTCATAGAACTCATTCTTAGGTAAAAATGTGTGTTTTAAAGCTTAAAAGTGGATGATTACCATTGAAGTATCAAGATAGACTTGGGTATGAATCAAGAATGACCTCCACTAGTCCTTGGAGAATGAAAATAAGCTAGTTCAAGGGATAAAACAAGATCTAGTGAGAAGATAATTTTCGGTAATAGAGGAAAAATGATGGAAACATGATTTTTCTTACATTTTCCTTACCTTGAATGAATGAAGAAGCTAATAAACCCTTCAAGTTAATTTTCCCTCCTCTAATGGCGATTTCCCATAGCTCCAAAATGAAGCTTTTCCAATTTTGAAAAGATAGGAAGCAAGACCCTGGTCTAACTAAGAGTTATCTAAGCTTATTTTTGGATTTGGAGCTAAAATGAAGGTTTTGTGAGCAAATGAAGGTGGAGCAAGAATGGGGCTGTACTCACGGTTTTCTTGAGAGGAAGAAGAAGAATAATTCAGTGGAAGAATAAGAAATGAAGAAGAGAGGAGAGAGGTAAGTTAAAAGTAAGATATTTTTTCTTTAAAAGCAAATAGTACTATTTACTAACTTTCCCTCTTATTTTTCCTTACTTGCTAGCACATGTGGTGATCACCACTTCAAAAACCGTTCCAACCTTCATTAGTAAGATATTTATGGTCTTTGTTGACCAATTAATTAAGTAGAGTTGACTAAAGGCTAATTTGGGCACTATTTGGTTACTATTCACAATTAGTGCACATATCTGTGAATTTTTTGATTTCCCATTGATTTAGGCTTCCTAATGTGATACAAATTATTGCACATGTTGATTAAGGTGTAATCATGGGCATTTAGCCACTCAAAACTCATTTCTAAGACAATTTTTCAAAAATGTGCTTTAAGAGTCCTTAAAGCATAATTTGTGTTTAAGCTTGTTTTTGAGCTTGGTTTTCTTTGGTAATTGATTTAACATGTCCATTATCATGTTAATAAGGTCTTAGAATGATACTTGGGTGCTAATCAAAGTTACTCCAAGCTTAGAGCACATTTTTGCTTAAACTGCCCTTATGGCATTTTCTTGTGTTTTCCTTGGTTTAAATTGTCTACCAATGTTTCTAAGGCATGTTTTAGCCTTATTAAATCATAAATTGATGTTTACTTAACATACTTAGGTTTGGGGTATTTCAATCTACCCCCCTTAAATGAACTTTGTCCCCAAAGTTCCCAAGCGTCTTATTTTATTAGATTATATGGTTCATCTCATTCCATAGATCATATAGATCATGCTTATATGTACTTAAACTTATTGACTCATTAGGTCTGTCATATACTTATACTCAAATATCACACAACATGCTTAAGTATGTATGAAATACCCCAAACCTTAATATGTTAATTAATTATGTAATTATAATTTTCTAAGGCTAATTAAGTCCTTAATATCATTGGTGAAGAAATAAAAACCAAAAAGAAAAAGAAAATGCGTAAAAGTCACAAAACGTGAAAACGCGTATTTAATTATTTTAGGAGGTACGTGACCTTCATTAGGGTTATAAATACATTTTTATACCTTAATTACCCATTAAGAACATGTGGGAAAAATTCCTTAAGAAAACGGATCCAATTAACGCGTTAAAACGCTAACGGAGTACTAAAGCGCATTTTTCGAGAAATACCCGAAAACGTGACTTTAAACAGTCAAATGACCCCGTAAAAATTATAGTTTATCATATAACTATAAATAAACATTAATGGGGGTATAATAACCATTAAAAATAAACGAGAAAATTCCGGAAAACGGGCCCGGTTAGTGAATAGTGCTAAACCGGGTAAATTAACGAGCGTTTTCTGTAAACGACGAAAAATGCTCCAGCCTGTAACAGTTATGTGGGCCGGTTTTATTAATGTAGATAGCCCCTCACACATGACTAGTTAACTAATTAAATAAGTCAAAAGCAAAAAGCCAAAAGTGAAAAGTAAAAATACCCCACCACACTCTCTCTCCTCTCATTCTCTCTTTTCCTCACGTGAGCCCTCTTCTCTTTCCTCTCTTTCCTTCTTCCTCCAGCGATTTTCTCCCCTCCTCTCTGTGTGTTGGGCGATTTTGAAGCCCCTTCAATGGCTTCCCACCTTTCTCCTCTTGCCCAAGCTCCGTCCATGCTCCGAATGAAAAACTAATCATATATTCTTCTTCCTCTCATCAAGCCCTACACTTCTCTCTTTTCAAAATCCGAAAATAGTGAAGTTCATCTCCATGGGTTTTCCCCATTTGAAGAGAAAATAGCACCAAAGTGTAGCTTGGAGCCTCCTCTTTCATACAAGGTAAAAATCTCATTGAAAAACTCGTTTTGTTCTTCCTCCTATGGTAGCCGATTTTTCTCTCTCTCTACCTTGTTTTTCTTCTTGGTTTTGAGCTCCATTTCAACCCTCCAATGGGGAGTTCCCTTCTTGATTCAAGGGTGAGAACCCCTCTCAAAAATCTCCAAAGGTAAAACCCTAACTTGTACTCTAAGCCCATTTTGTTGAATTAAGTTTTGCTAAGGGTTTAGATAATTAATGGAATGTATTTGGTGTTTCTTGAATGTTGGGATGGAGTTTGGAAACTCCATTCCCTCTTGACGATTTTGAAGAGATGAGGAGCAAGAGGAGGATTAATGTGAGACTTGTAAATTAAGGTAAGAAAAACTACCTTGAACCTTGTTTATAATTGTTTAAGTGTTTGGGATGGGTAAACAAAGTAATGAACCCAAAGTGATGGATAATGTGGTTATTGAGATTTTAGAGCTATAAATGTTGTTTGGTGGATTTGTGGATTGATATTGTGTGCTGATAGGACCTTGTGGGTGTGGCTAGATTAGGTTTGAAAAATGATGTGAATTGATGGATTAGGAGATGTTAAATTTATGGGGAGGTTATGGCGAAATTTCGATAGAGAATAAGTGTTTTAAGGTGACTTGGTAAGTTGGAAGGTCAAGGTGTTTGTAGTGTTGAGTGGGTGGTTTAATAACCTAGAAATGGTATTTGGTGAACTAAGAGGAGTAGTACAAAAATCTGTAGCAAAAGGAGTTGTTTAAATGCCTTGGGAGTTTTAGAAAACAATGAGAATTTAAGGTTTTAAGATTGAGGCATGAACCTTGGTATGAGAAGTGCATTGTCTAGGAGGATTTGGAATGGTCAAATGGAGTGGGAAAACAATGCAAATTGCCAAGAGGTATAAATCTGTAGCACAAGGGTGCACAATGTAACAGAGAGAATGAAAGTTTAAGAATGGGAGCAAGAAATTTGAGTAAGGAATGGACCTATGTTTTGAAGTGGCTTAGTGCATGTTTTAGGGTGTTTAAACATGTAGGAAACATGTGGAAACATTAGGAGAAGGTTAGGCTTTGTTTGGAGGCTGAAAAGGGGCAAGAAAAATAATGTTCTGGACTAATACTGGAGTGTTCCGGGTTTGCAACCAGAACCTAAACCCGGAGCACCCCAAAAATAAACCCGAGAGTCAAGTCTGTATGTGGTCCGGGTTTGTAAACCCGGATACAAACCCGGACCAGGTGAAAAATTGGGCAGAAAGGTTTACGACGGTGTGTTCCGGGTTTGTAACTCGGACACAAACCCGGACCACCCTAAAAATGCACCAGAGAGTGTTATTAAGTGTGTTTAAGATGGGGAAGTGAATGATAATGGTTTTAGATGTTGATTAGGCCTTGTTTGGTGAGTTTTAAAGGCCATTGGAAGTATAAACAAGTGTTGGGAATGATTGAGAAAGTTGTGAGTTTTAGTACACAAAGTTAAACCGAAATAACGGGATAACGGGGTAAGTACGGGAGTAGCAATTATGTACCTACCGTAACACCTTAATATTAATTGAACCATTTGACATGTAAATAGTGGTTCAAGAGTATGACATGAGGAACAAGTGTGAACCGAGGAACGTGAGAACACCCGGTAAAGTATTTTCCCCACGGTGACAGGTATGGTTTTCTTGCAACCTGTGTCCTACCGGATTACACCGGCTTGTATGCCAATGTGTTTTTCTGTGTGTTTGCCACCTTGCAAGATAAAGCATGAAATGAGTTTACAGTAATTCATTAATGTGGCGTAATAAATTCCGATACCGCTTAACCTTAGTTATGTGTTAGATAATAGTTAACCGACCTTAGGTTCACATAAGAGGTCGGTATTCGGAATAAACGTCCCAACCCAGGGGAACGTTCTAACTACGGCTATCCGTGCGTTAGCGTATGTTGTGATTATATGTGATGTATGTGACATGTTTAGTATGTTGATGTTATTGGATACTGTTATCCGTGTTGTTGAAATGGGATATGTTTTCCCTTATGTGTCTAACCGAGTTAGTAACACTATGTGATGTATGTATGTGATAAGTTCCATAAGGGAACCTCTAACTAATAAGTCTATGTTATGTATGGAGAGGAATCCTGAAATACCCCTAAATTAATTTAAATTAATTTAGGGGATTTCTTTTATTAAACCTTTAATAATATTATTAAGTATTAAATTATTATATGGAATGAGGAATATTAAATTATTATATGGAATTATGAATATTAAATTATATGGGGTTGTGAAATTTATTTAGGGGTTTTCTCCTAATTATTATATATTATTATATAGTATTATGAATTTAATAATAAGATTTATAAGTCAATAAATCTTGGGAAAATTATTAAACACTCCAAATATATTATAAAGATTTTAGGAAGTGTTGGAACATTGTTTTGAAATATAAAAGTCAATATAAAATTCTAGAAACCTTAAAGCTTATTAAGCCTTGCTAGAGTTGACTTTTTGAGAATGGTCAAACCAGGTCATGAAACCTATATCAATAAATAGGTTATGAAAAACCATGAAGATCGATAAAAAGAACGTCAAAAACGGATCATCCTAGCCAAAGTTATGCTAGATTGAAGTTTTGAATCAAAATTTTAAGAAGTGCCACGTGTCACTCTGTAATGGGTCGCCCACACTTAGCCGATTTCCTTCCCTGATTTTCGTAACCGATTTCACTTCCTAGCCCTAACTTTAGACGGCTATAACTTTCACATAACTCAATATTTTTCCATGCCATCTTCACCACTCTCTTCTCCTACAATTCCTCTTTCCAACCATTACTCATACAAACCCTAGATCCTTCTGAGTCAATCGGAAAAGCGAGCCAAAGTAGCCACCTTGCTAGGCTGTTTCCAGAATTCCGGAATTTCCTTGTTTTCAGGTAACTTGCGTCGATCATAACTTCTTCGTTAATCAACCAAAATTCGATTTCTTTAGCTCGTTGTAAAGATCTCTAATCCCTCTACAATTTTCGTGTTTATGCCCAAGTCTAAATCGCAACCAGTTGGGAGATATAGAGGCCTAAAGTTTCGGTCTTGCCAGCACATAAAATAATACCGAAACAGAGAGGTAAACTCGTGTTTTGTGACTTCGATTTCTTTCTGTGTGATGCGAGTTAGGATTAGTGCTTGCTATCATTGTGTATATCTATGTTTCTTCTTTCTAACGAGCCCAAGAACATGGCCTAACTCGATCTAGAACGTATTTTATAGATCTCCAAAGTTCCACCACGAACTGCTCAAAGTTCATGTTTTTTCCAGATTTCCGATTTCGAAATCACCCAAATTCGCACACTCCGGTGAGTCTCCGATCAAATTGCTCCGATATTGTCATTCGTAGTCATGTTACCGACCTAATCCATGTTCCAATTTAGTCAATTACGTGTTAGATTAGGAGAATTTGTAAGAATAGCAACCGATTTGCACTCTGTTTCGAACATAAACCCTAACATTCAAATCGATTTCGAATCTTGATGAAATCTGCATTATAATTGGGGAAACCGGTACCAATAGAACCGAACTTTGATTACGAATCCATAGAAACAAGAATCACTCGATTTCGTTCTGTGGATTAGGAGAAATTAACGATTTAGTACTCGACATTCATTAGCTTTTCGCTGAAGAACTCGGCGGATCTGGACCGTCCGATCGTGGTTAGGAGATACGGACGGCCAGGATTATAACGTAGGTATATAAGTAATATAATTCCAGAAATAACCTTAACTTGTTGGGTTAATTTAAATATCTTCCCGAATGTATTTTGACTTGAAATTTTAACCATAGATTCCTTATTTTATGTAGTTTATTTTGATGTAAATTATTAAGGTTTTGGAGTTTTTAAACATAAGTTATGATTTTTACAAGTTACGGGTTTTCTGGAATTATTTGGCTAAATTAAAAAGATTTTTTATGAAATAAAAATTTTATAATATGTCTAAAATGTTATAGTTACTGTATATTAAGTTTGGGAATTTTTGGGTAACGGGAAAAGGTTTTAAAAATTGTGTTGTGAGTTTTTCATAAGAATAACTTATAATATAGTTTTTTATGTAATCAAAAATTAAAGTATAGTTGATTAATGAACTTTATAGGTTGGGGAAAATATATAAGACTAATTAACATTTAATACAGTATGTTTATAAATATTTTGGGTATTAACTTTAAGTGAAGTAAAAATTGTTACATATTTATATATATATTTATATGAGAGAAATAAATAGAAACTTATATTCAATCAAGGAATTTAACTAAACTACATTTTATTTATTATATATAATATGGAAGCTAATATGTTTAACTAAAACTAAGGGAAAATACTCTATTTTATAAACCTTAAATCAGTTGTGGATATGTCTAAAGATATTAAATATAATATAAACAATAATTTCTTAAAGAATGTTCTGGATAAATCTTGATATATGTGGATATATATATATATATATATATGTATAAATACAATAAAAATAGATAAAGGAAATAACATTCCTTGTGGGAAATATAATAGGGAGGATATATATATATATACGATAAATAAATAAATAAAAGGAATAAAATACCTTATAGAAAATATAATATGAAGGAATTAATGAGTTAAAATAAAACCTCTACAATACTATAATAGAATAATATGAGGTGGTATTAATTTATGGTTATGAATTGAGTTTTTAGTTACCCTTGAATTTCTAAGTATAAACAGTATTAAAATACATGTAAATATTTAGTCAATGTCCACAATGTAAATCTATAATTGGGTTAAGAAATTAATAAGTTGAAATTTAGGAATATTTGTAATTAGTTTACATAAAGTGTTACACAAATAGATCTCGTTATATAATTAATAATAAAATAAATGAAATACTTTTACATTTAAATGTTCTTATTATATAAACAATAGTAAAATAAATGAGTTTTTTACATCTACATGTGAAGAGGATAAATAAGTCTAGATTTAATTATTTCTTTAATTTATAGTATTGAGTAATAACTTAATATTTTAAGATAAAATCATTAAAAGGGATTATATAAAACTACATTAAACTATGGTTAGGAATTTAATCTAAATAATAATCCTTAAGTTTCTTAGAATTAGTTAGCCATATAAATACATTTATTACTAATATTCAAGATGTGAGTTTATAAATAAGTGTTGTATAATAGTTAAAGATTTACTAAAAGGTTTGTAAGTAGAAATTAGATCATAAACCTTTGAACCTTTATTAGAGGAACTAAGTTACATAAGAGGCTATAGGGATTTACCTTTTGACACGGAAATATTAATGTGTCATTTGAATATAAGGTATGGGGATTTTTCATAATAGTTATCTATATTAAATAATTAACAATTTCACTTACGAACTAGAATTTAATTCTTTGATAAATTCTACCTTATGCTAAGATATAATGTCCATCCTAAATACAATAAAGGAAATTAATTTATTAAGTTATTCTTTTGAAACCTTAGGTTTTGTAAACTATAAAATGTATTTAAGACTTGAGTTAATGAAGTTTAATACTAAAGGATTATACATGGTCTATAGAGAGAATGTGTATAAAAGTAAAACCGTTAGGGAATTAAATGTAAGTAAGGATACATAAAAGGTTATCTTAAAACACCTTATTATAAAGATATGGTTAAGTAAATAATATACCTTGTGGATACTAAATGTGAGAGTTCGATAAGTTTGAGTTAACTATAATATGGTTATTTCAAGATGAAAAGTAATTTAACAACTTATGACAAGATTAATGGATGGTTGTAATTAAAGGCCATTCTGAACTAAAGATAAGATAATTGAGTTTAGTAGCTCAAATAAGTTATACTAAGGTGCATCTACAACACTACGATTTCAATATACGGGATGTAGATCTTAATTAAGTTAAGGGGGAAAACTTAGTTATAATGGATTATCTAGTAGATATTGATAAAGATACACAGTCAATAAATTGTGAAATAATAGTATAGTATTCTAAGATAAACCCATCATTGGTCATAACACGATGTATGTCCTAAAGTAAGAGTAAAAGTATTATGCTTAAGAATTGTTATTGAAATTCTAAGACTTGATTGAATAACGTATAATGCCCTTATGTTATTAGGGTCTTTAATGTGGGAATTAAGGTTAAGTATGGGTAAAGTGGATAAGTGGTGGAACAATTAGTGTTGATAAAATACATTCCTTGGTCTTACAACCTTGAGTAATACAACGTTCTCAGACAAGTCAAAGATTATATATAACATTTGAGTGAGGGCTTAAAGGATAATTGAGACTTTGAAATAAAAGTAAGGAGTTTATTTAAGCGTAACATAGGCTATGAGTGGTTGATGATGGATTACCTTTAATATTCTTCAGAGTACTGTTGATTGTTTGCGCAAGTTGATTAGAACTGCTACAACGTTACCCAGGTACGATTTCTCGTACTCAGCTTGTTATGTTTTGGACTTTGTGGAATGTTTTGTACGATTTCTCGTACTCAGCTTGATGTGTTTTGGACTTTATGGAATGTGTTGTGCGATTTCTCGTACTCCGATATTTTTAATGGTTGACTTGTGGAATGTTTGGAAAACGCTAACTGACTTTAAGAGGATTTCTAAGAAAAAAAATGGTTGTGTGACTAACTCAGCTTGTGTGACTAACTGAGCCTTGGATGTGGAACTCACTTGGGTATTGGTTTCTTCTACTTGGTTGCCCGTTAGGCATGGCTGCTTAGGGTTTACGCTTCTGCACTCTGTAGGACTGAGTGTTTTGGTATTGCTCTGGGTAGTTGGTGATCTAGCGGGATTATTGGAAAAGGTCAATCTTGGGAATCTTTCTTTCGACGTGCGCGCGTCTTTAATGTGAACAGTAGGGGGCTGTATATCCCTCGCCCATAGGGGCATTGATATTAACAGTAAGGGGCTGTATATCCCCTGTCCTTAGTGGACGTGATGAACAGTAAGGGGCTGTATATCCCCTGTCCTTAGTGGACGTGATGAACAGTAAGGGGCTGTATATCCCCTGTCCTTAGTGGACGTGATGAACAGTAAGGGGCTGTATATCCCTTGTCCTTAGTGGACGTGGTAAACAGTAAAGGGTTGTATATCCCTTGTCCTGAGAGGACGTAGTTAACAGTAAGGGGCTGTATATCCCCTGTCCTTAATGGACGTTCTTGGCGGTGGGGGCCATCTCTCCCAGTTGGTTTCATTCCCTTGAGTTGCTGGTTTGGTTTTCTCTCATTCATTCCTAGTCCTTTGTGGCTATCTGGGTTTTTCTACTCCTAATGGGAATTGGTTCTAACATCAACAATGGATGCTTACTAACTATGTGGGTGACTACTTAAGTGGATGACTTGTTTTGGAAGTTCTCTATCTCTATCTTTGTCTTGTTTCTTTTCTCTTTAACTTGATTGTTTTGAAGTGCTTTATCTCTGTTTTACTTTTAAGAGTTGTTTTCATGTTACTATTTATTTTGAAGAGTTATGTTTTATAAGTTTGCTTTTGGAGAATTGTACCAGTTCCATTCCAGGGAACTGACCGCCCCTTGGGGTGGGCTGCTTGGTTTCATCTTGCAGGTACGAGTTGATTTACAGGTGGCCACGAAGAGAATGAGCGTTTGGGATGGGACTAGGTTTTGTGGAGAGTTGATGTTTAATTTCTATTATGTTGTGTTAAGTTTTCTCGAGTTCAGACCGTAGCTTTGTAAGTTATAAGTTGTAATTGGTGAGGGTTGGTGCGGGTGTTTGGAACCCGATGGTCTGTACGCCCTTCGTATTTTATTTCCGCTTTAAATACGCTAAATAGGGGTGTTACAGAAAGTGGTATCAGAGCGTAGTTACGCTCTGAACCCGAGAAAACAAGCCGAGTGAAATACTTAGATTATAGGTGCACTTAAAACGGGGAACTGGGGTAGAATTGGGAAGTGAGGACTCCAGTAAGGCACGACTCCTAACCCTTTTTGGAATTGTGAACGATTCCTTTACACACTTTTCTTTGGTGAATGTCTGTTGAGTGTGATGTGTGTTATACCGTTCCAACAGTAAACTATAAAAAATATATACATATATATAAGTTTTGAGCATCCTATATTAAGTACGATAAGATTTTGGTTGAGATAAACCAAATATTAAGCTATTTTTTTCAAAAGCTACCCATGGAGAATACATTGCTAAAAATGCAATCCTTTAAAAGCTAGTACACAAATTCCTAGAATTGTAAAGAATACTTTTGGTTGAAAACAATATCCAAATAGAACTTTAAATAGCTAAATTAGTATTGATATTATGTGAAAGTACTTCAACTCCTTTAAAGTTTGGAAATAAATCTCAAGAATTACTTGGTACAAATTGTTACCTAAAGATAATGTTTAAGATAAATCTTAAGTCTAGAAAATTATTAAGCTAACAAGAACTAGTAGCGTATTAGAAAAGATCAACATCTGAACTTGTAAAACACATTAAAACTCTATGTTAACTTTAGAATGAAAACACATAAACCTAACACCCTACGGGAAGTGCCTGGTGCGACGAACTCCTAGGCTGAAAGTGTGGGGGTGCACACCCACTTCTAGAAGTTTAGGGGCTAGTCAAGCCTTGTCATCTAACCGTATATAATCTTCCACGCAGGTGATGGATTGTGTTGAACTTGAGGGGAAGTGGTGGTAAGACGTTACCATCATGAAATCTTGAGCTAGGCATATTTCATTGAACCACAATGAACAAATCAATATTTGTATCTTAAGATCCGGTATTAAAACTCATAAATGTAAAGGGGTTTATTGAGTTAAATCTTTGGTGAAAAATACCTATATACGGAGGAAGGGGATTAAGTTTGGGTACTCCAAGACAAACATCTACCCCTGGTTGGATATAAAAAAAAAATCAATAAAAGAAGTTACTTAAAGATTGAGTGGAGTAATACTAAACTAAGTATCATTGATCCTTAATACTTGAGTATTGAGCATCTTAAAAAAAAAATTTTGAGGAGTTATTAAAG
>CM041782.1:272456121-272476370 GCA_023374045.1 Limonium bicolor | reverse complement strand
AGCTCCATTTCGGTGCCAAGAGGAATCACCATGGGAGGAGCTTGAGCTTACCTTTCACATATTATTGTTCTCCTTTGCTTCAAGGTAAGGAAACTCAAAGAAAATCCTTGTTTCCTCCATGATTTCATGTTGACCGAAAATCACCTCACCATGGTGTATTTACCTTGCTTGTTTTAGCTTCATTCCAAGCTTTCATGGACTAGGTGGAGTCCTCTCTTGATACTCATTCAAGCTCTCTTTCCATTCCAAGGTAAAACAATTATTTTAATGCCTTAAAACAATATATGTAACTAGGGGTTACAATGAGATGAAGCTTAAAGCTTGAATACTCATTATGTTGTTTGTACAATGTATAGAACTTGACAAGGAATCAAGTACCCACCGGTTTGTAGAGGAAACAAGAAAGAAGTTTGTGAGGAAAGAGGTAAACAAGCTCTCAATGTGGTTTAATGCCTTAAGAGAAATAAGCTTATAATGCTTGTTAAAACTACCTAACAGAGCAAATGGTAAAATGAGCTAGTAAAATGCTCTCAAGGAGTTTATTAAAGGAATGTGTATCGTTGGGGTATTTGCAGGTCAAAGGCATTATTATGTGGGAAATTCAGTGTTTAAGGTTTATGCAATTTAAGGGCCTAAGAGCCATGCATTTAAGGGCCTAAGTGCCAAGCAATTTAAGTTATGCACTATATTGTGATGTAGTGCTTGATGTGTGAAGTTTGTGTATAAAATGTGTTGATGGATTTTAGGTGTTTGAATGAATTAAGGTAAAAACTAAGTTTTGGATGTGGGTATATACTAGAGAAGCTATGGCCAAATTTGGGAAATGTGTAAGAAGTTCTAAGTGTTTGTAAGTGAGTTTTGGTGAACTAGGAAGGATTAAAGGTGAATGAATGTTTACTTGAGAGGGAAACATGTATTAAAGTGATTAAGAGTGATGCAAGGATTTAGGCATATCTTGGAAGTTTTAGAAATCTATGGGTGTTCTTAAGATGTATTTAAGTCTTGGAGGAGTTTGTTTAAGGTTTAGGTAATGTTGATATTCAAGGAATAAATGAGGGTTAGGTAAGGTTTTGAGTAAGGAGTTTTAAGAAGTTGTGAAAAGGAGATTTAGTTAGTAGAACAGAAGTTGAGAGGTGATGATAAGGTGTAGAGGAAACACCTTGGTATTGTGGTCATTATGGGTGAAATGCCACCTAGAAATCATAAGGAGGAAACATTGTAAGTGTTAGGAATTTTGTGGAGATATAAGTAATGGTTAAAGGAATTAGGAGACATAGCTTTGTGAGAGTGCTTAAGAATATCTTAAGGGTGTGCTTGAAGTGCCAAATGATGTTAGAACACATTAAGAGGCCTTAGGAGAAGTTTGGTGAAGGATTGGCAAAGTTTGGGTAAGATGAGAGGCGGAACGACCCAGGGGCCGACCCAGTTTTTGGGTCGGTCGAGCCTCTGTAAGATGTTGGGAAATGTTCGGTAATGGACCGACCCAGAAGGTTGGGGTCGGATATGGGTCGGTCGGTCAAGTTTCAAAGGAAGGAAAATGTTACGCGCATGGACCGACCCAGAATGGTGGGTCGGACGTGGGTCGGACGGGCATGATTAAAGAAGTAAAAGGGGGTCTGTAATGGACCGACCCAGTTGTGGGTCGGACGGTGGGTCGGTCGGACCAAAAACATGGTTTTAAGGTTATGAAATGATATGAGATGATGGGGATTGATAGGTAATGATGCCATAAGGTTGTTAAGGACATGTTAGGTGAGTTTAAATGGCAATTAGGTGGGTGAAAAGTTGTATTAAAATGTGAGGGTAAGACAAGTTAAAAGTGAAGTTGAGTTATGTAATTAAGTTAACGGGGAAAAATTTTAAGCTTTGACACTAAATAATCAAGCAAACCCCGATGTTAATAAAAACACATGTGATGTTAACAGTTGTTCGAGAATTGCTCGAGGTACATACATGGACAGGATAAGTGGACTCCGGTGACAGGTATGGTTTTCTTGCAACCTGTGTCCTAACGGATTACACCGGCTTGTATGCCAATATGTTTTCTTGAGTGTTTGCCACCTTGTAAGATTAAAACATGTAATGAGTTTATAGTAATTCATTTATGTGGCGAATTTGGTATCCGATGCCGTTTAACCTCAAATATGTGTTAAACCTTAGCTAACTAAAACTAGGAACACATGAGTGATCGGTATTCGGAGTTGACGGCCCAAACCTTGGGAACGTGCTAACCACGGCTATGTGTGAGTTAGTTGGACATTGTTGTTGTATGCAAGTGTGTGAACCTCCCTTGTGTGCTTAACTCGGTTATGATACGTATGGTGTGTGGATGTGGTAGGCTCCATAATGGATCCCTAACTACTTATTAATAATGGTATATGTACTAATGGGGGGTGAGGAGTCCGGTCTGTTCCGGCCACGCGTGTGAGGATGGGGGTCGTGCCATTATAGGTTCGACCCTCTGTGTATGTTATGGTTGTTTTCCCATTGGGTTTCCAACTTTCCCTTAGCTTAACCAAAGCTATATTACTGACTCACGTCGGGCCACGGGGGCATACTAATGGTTATGTTATTTCGGTGTGCTTGGGATTACTATATCCGACACACCTTGGGTATAAGTTAACCGTTCTATATAACCGGACGGTAACGAGGATGGTAACGAGCTTAACATGGGATTGGCAAAAATCCCTAGGCTCACCTGGTATACTAACTATGGTGGAAGGTTCCTTGTGAGAACCGATTTATATGGTGTTATGTAATGTTATGGTGCTATGCAAATTCCTTGCTATGCTTGGGTATAAATATATATATATTGGATGTTTTAAATGAATGCAATGTTGTCATGTGTACATGGAAGCAAGAAAGGTTTGCTATGTTTTGTTATGTGTGAAAAGAGTTATGTTGTAGGATATGGAATGTGTGGATCATGGAAATGAATCCCAGCTTGCGACAAGAGGCATTTGAGGATAACCCGATTAATGGGTACATGCCGTTCGTTAAGGAAGTAGCTCCATTTAGAGGAGAGCCACTCTAGGGTTTAAGGAATCATTGGATGGTTGTTTAAATGTGGATGTGTTGGTTATTGGTTGAGCCCATTGAGGCGAAATATTATGAGTGTATGTTAATGGTTTGTATGCATGATTTAAATATAATCAACTGCATGCTAAGACGACAATTAGTCGTGCGTGGCCCGGTAGCATGTGGGCTGCGGGATTACCATACCAGCAAAGGTGCTGAGCCCCTTGGGGCCACCCCTTTCTCTTCTTTCCCTATTTCAGGTACGAAGTGCTGGAAGCCGTTCGAGAGTAGGACGGGGCAGATGTTTATTCATGGGTAGCCGTTTAAATGGCATGGGTATGATAGGCGTAGTAAGACCGAAGTTGTTATCGGCAGTAGTTGTAAATACTCGGTACAGAGGGAGTGTATGTATATAATAAATGTTGAAGATGGAATGAGTATTGTATTGTGTAGTGCTCGGGAATCTAGTCCATCAGACCGATACAAATGTACATGTATTAGCCTTGTTAGCCACGTGGGTGGTTAACGGCGTGTAACACCATTGGAATAAGTAATGTGATGAGTTGAGTTTCCGCTGCAGATTGTGATTAAGTGTTTGTTGTTGGATGGGGTGTTACACACCCGGGGTTGATTTTTTTTTTTTGATAAGGGGGCTACATGTGTAGCAATGATATGACCGAGAGCGGTCTACACAGCTTAGGAAAATCCTTAGCCAAAACTAAACAAGCCAACTACAAATCCGGGACATCACAGGCAGGCAACTACAAAAAGAAATTAATATACTAGCACACTTAACCTATGACCATATCCTAGCGCTTGCCAGTCCAACGACCTCACTTCATATATTCCTTCCAGCACTTAAATCTCCAAAGCCAAGCCAGCTTGTAATTGCCATCTGCTCAACTCGTCAGAACCATAGATAAAATTTAACACTCCAGAGGAGCTTTTTGCCGGCGACTTCTCGTAAATACCATCCAAAGCGGCAGGTGAATGAAAACTACCAGCACTCGTACATACCACCGAATTGAGTGCCACCTGAGCGAGTCTCATCGCTTAATACCATCTAGAATAAGTTTCCAAAATAAAAATGATTCTCCTAGAATTGGAAAAAGGCTATGATGGGTTTTCAATTCTTACCCCACTTTTCCTTAAGATACGGTCATATTCATTAAAGACATACGAGGATAGGGACAATGAATACGCAATCGCTGACCATATTTAAAACATTCTCGGGCCTCTGCGGAGATGTTTGCAAATCTTCTTTGCGGCTTCCTGACCCGAGATTTTCTAGTCTTGTCTTGCTTCTTTGCATTTAAGGGGAGAGTACTTACCTGTAATTTGATTTCTTGAGAGAGAAGCCCCATCCAATGGGTGGGAGATCCATATTACTTGGGAGTGATATACGTTAGGTTGTTGCTTGAGTTCCGCCCAGTTTACTGGGGTATATACTTTCCAGGTGTTGCTTGACGTGGACTCAGTTGGCCCCACCCACTTTTACCACTTCCACTTCCCACCAAACTGAGTGGGCTATACTCACGCAAGACTCTCCCATCCCGATTAGCAAAATCATTAATTAGGCCGCGAAGAGATGCAGGTTCCTGGGCTTTATCACACCACCCCATTAAAGTAAAGGGATCCCCGGTTTGATTAAATATATTTGCACCTGCCCATCTCTTGTGGATACTATTGCCGACTATTAAATTCATCATTTGCTTTTGCACAAATAAAGAGAAAACCTTCACATTCCCAGACATGTAGCCAGTAGCATCGGAAATGAGTTTTCCTTTTTGCCCATCACCAATAAAGCAAAAATCAGAAGACGACAAGGTACACGCGCCAGTTACCTTTTGAACTTGCACTGGTGACGTTTCGAGTAAGTTCACCGCCTCGTCGTCCATGTTGGGTACTCCAATCTCCGGTTGCTCACCGGCTGAGCTTCCTCGGTGTTATCTTGGGATTTTCTTGATGAGATTGCGGAAGATCCTCAGACCAGTACTCAATGATACCAATATTGTATGTTTGCCCTTCAACTTCAACTTGAATCTCTTCATTAATAATCGACATTTTTGTGGTGTTAATTTCAGCCTGGACTTCTAAGAGTTTGGGAGCTTACTCATGTCGGAACATATCTCTGTAACCTCTCCAAGATGCCTTGTTATCATACGTACTGAATTTTCTGACCAAGCTTGGAGCGGGGATACCCCGGATCGCAATGCTTGTGGGCCTGCTGGTTAGATAATCAGAAGCACGCCATTCCCTAATTTCACATCCAGAATCCACTTTTTGCATTGCCTGTCTGAAATCCTCGACCTTGGAGCGATCATTAAAGACTACTGCTAATTTGGATTGAGTGATGCAAGTTATTCCTTCAGTGTGTTCTCCCCAGTCGCCGAGACTCTGCTTGATACGTAAAAACTAACAAGGGATGACGAGACAATCACCACTCCACGATTCAGTTTTTCTTTCATCTCAAAGAGGGCGATAGACTATGAAACCTTGAGCACGTAAGTCTCGTCCTGGGTTTTGGCTATTACGCGGCGAAAGCGAGGGATGAGGGGGAGGCGGAGGCTGAGGCTCCTGAGATTGCAAGTTTGAGCCGACATCTGGTCGTTTCGGGACCCACTGAGGCGACTCTCCTGAAAACTGGCGCCGGTTTGAAAGCGGTTTGAGTTATTATCTTTGCCCATCCACCAGCGTGCCATTAGTTCCTGCTATAGCTAGGTCCGCATCCTTCTTATCCATGTACTCCACAAAGCCATATCTCGTACCAGTGTGGATATGAGTACTCCTAGGCAGTCGCATAGCTACCATCTGCCCGAAACTGTCAAACAGCTTCCAGATAGTGCCATATCTGGATAATGGATTGATATTGTCTAAAAAACTGTGGCTCCCGGAGGAGTTGACTTTCGCGATGGATCTATGGATGTCATCCCAAATCTGGTGGACTGCGTGAGAAGGAAAGAAAGGGACTACGTGATTCTGTGTAAACTTCAGTGGTGGTGGTGGTGGAGGCATGGCTGGGGGGTAGAGATGACAGATGGCAGAGGGAGAGTGGGGAAGGAAGAGAGAGGAGGGAGCGAGGGGTCATGGCTAAAACCTGGCCTATATCCCATGTCAGTGTTTGCCCTTGCTCACCCACACCCGGGTTGATTTGGTTTGTTCGATCAAATTATCCTGAACTTCATCGATTATCGGAAGTATTTAACCCACTGGTTGGAACATCATTGCTCATTTCAAGTGGTTTGATCTTATAATAGCAAGACCCATTATGTCCACTCCGTGACTTTCTGTAAAGAATAGCGCAGATCTTATGAAATTATATACGATCGTAATCGAACAGCCTCGAGAGAACTCGCCATGATCGATCTATCCGTCCCCGCTGTTGTTCTACCTCGCTGCCATCCTGCCAACCAGCGCTGAAAAAGTGACCATCCATTGCAAATGTTCACCAGCAACTTGCACGTCATCTCTGAAACAGGTGGTCGCTGAACTGAATGCTCAATGGCACCATCGAAACGACACAGCACCATAAAATCAACGAAGTAAGAAGCCTTAATCCAATCGATGCCTCCGCAGATCAGATCAGAATTGAAATACCCAAACATGGATTATTTTAATTAACAAAGAAGTAATTAAATGAAAGAGGTTAATCAAAGATTAAATATCAAATGGTAAAGGCTAGTGAGCCTAATTCACTAAGGAAATTATAAACTCCAAACAAATTTATATATATATATATATATATATATATAAAGTCCAAAAAGGTTATCAAACTTACATAGAATAATGGACTCATTAGGCGTAATTAATAGAAGAAATCAACTAAGAAAGTTGATATAACATGTACTGAAATACCCCTAACTTCTAAAACATAATTATATGATATATTAATGATCTAAGAAGACTAGTAATCATCTTAATACCATTGGGGAACAATCTAAAGATCTTAACAAGGCAAAAACATGGCTTAGATAGGTAAAGCCAAAAACGTGCTTTAAGAAACCATAGAGATTGTATGACCTCAATTAGGGTCCAAATTGGATTCCTAAGTATTATAATTAAGTAATGAACCCAATAAAACCATCCTCAAAGAAAACCAAGCTCAAAAACATATTCAAACACAAATTGTGCTTTAAAACTCCTTAAAGCACGGTTTTTTGAGAAAATTGACATTCTAAGTGTTTTGAGTGGGTGTTAAGGGCTGGATTACACTTGTTTATACTAATGTACTATAATGTGCCACATTAGAAGGTCTAATTCAAAGTTTTTCAAAAAGAAATCAGAAATATGTGCATTGGTTTGTGAATAGTACTTTTACAAAACTTATTTTCTTAATCTAGTCAATGGTCAAGCCAATGCCCTTGATTTGACCACCCATTTCTGCCTTTCTTAAGGCTCCCTCCTTATCCATTATCCAGCCCCTCAAAATATCTAAGGATGAGTCATAAAGTGCCTATTACCTAAAGTAAGATCATCTTACCTTATAAGCTTTTTTAACTCTTTCTCTTTCCACTCACTCCCCTTTCCAAATGTGAGTTCAGAAACCAGACCCTCCATTCATTCATTATTGAGCTAGTAAGCAGCCAAATTCAAAGAGCAACTCCCATGGCCTAAGGTAAACATTCAAAACATGTTATATGTCATTCTCTCATCTTTTCTCTTCCTGTTTCCAATAAGCTAACTTCCAACCACTTCCATCCACTCATCTATAACGAGTTAGTGTTCAAAGGAAAAGGGGAATCTCGGCTGAAACTCAATATTCAAGGGGGAAGCAAGCTTAAGACCTAATTAAGGTAAAAATGTGCTTTAACACCTAGACCATTGTCCTCTATATTTCCGGTTGGAACCTTAGTTTCTTTGGCCTACTTTTTCTCTCTTTTACATGTTGGTTCAGTTGGTATATCAAGAGCATCAATTCTTAGCCAAATCCATGCCAGAAACATCATTTTGGCATTGTAACAAGGTAAAACCTAGCCTTCTTCTATCCTGATCATTGGCGATTATATAGCCTGGTTTAAAGATTGTTTTAACACCTTATTTCTGTTGGAAAATAGGGGCGAGAACAGCTTGTGAAAGCCTTAAGAATTTGAGGTAAAATCAAGGTTTTAATGACATATGATCATTCCTATAGTTAGTTCATGTTTTGAACTTAACTATATCCTTGTTGTGCTGTTTAAACATGCTGGAGAAGCTGTGAAAATTTTTCCCAAAGCTGCCGTGGCCAACTAGACATTAAAAGTCCTTGGAGCTTATGTTATGTCATTTCCGTGAGTGGAAAGTGTATAATAGTCATTTTAGCTTCAAAATGACTAGGAATGTTATAGAAACCTTGGATACATTAATTAAGTGGTTAATTAGCATAATTGTCAAATTTAAGACATTATTGGAAGTTTGGTAAATAATGAAAAATTTTTGTGTGAGGGCTGAGAGTTTACAACGTTTTGGTGACCTTAAATGTAATTTTATGTTATAAAGCAAGGTTGTAATAAGGCCATGCCATTAGGCCATTTTATTTAAGTTTAAAAGCTTATTTAATTTAATTTATGTACATACTTTTAAGTTTGGGGTCAAAGCCATAAATAACCAAAAACTAGAGGGATGTAGGTGAATATAGCCGAAAACTAGGATTTAAAATGAATTTAAATAAAAATTATAAATTTTATAAAGTTTTGGGGTGAAATTGTAAATATGGAAAGTTTGGGGTAATTTCTGTAATTACCAAAATTGGGGTCAAAATGATGTTTAGAAGTGAAACATTGACCAAGTAGAAGACTTTGCCCAGATTTGATGATTTATTAAGTAATTATCAATTTATACTAAACTATATAGAAATTGTCAAATTTACATAACATATGGGGTATATGTGTGATTACCAAAAGTATTGGTTATAAAATGGTATTTTATACACCTATGATTATTAGGAATTTTAAAAATTTATTTGGCTGAATTTGGGGTTATAATGAACTATATATGTATAATATATAGTATTTATATCATTGTTACATTTTGGATAAATATTTGGGGCGGAAATGTAAATAATCGATAGTATATGGTAGGAATGATATTTGTAACCTTTTGGTATAGTTTGGTGATGCTTAGAATAATACAAGGGGTTTTAATAAGATATGTGTATAATATATAGTTTTAATGACATTAGAAACTATATACTATAAAGGGATCATTTGGCAAATAAGTGAATTGAGAGTTTGGAAATTAATTTAGAACAGACCCTAGGGTCTGTTCGGTTATTTATAACAATTATAACCAGAAGTTATAATTATATAAAGGTTTAAATGATATAATATAAGGTAATGTTATAAGTGTAACAATTATATACCATTTGGGGTTTGTAACACCCCATCTCAATCCAATCGTGGTTATCGCAACTTAACAACAATATACAAACGTTGCAGCGGAATTAAATACACTCCAGGACCTTGTCACGGTCTGACAAACAGTATATACCGAACATTAGTATACTGAATCTTAACCATTACATATTCTCAGTACAAATTCTTCATATCCCATTACATCGTACACAACTTACTAACATCTCGTACCAATTACTAAACGAGTGTACAGGCACAACTCGTACAACTAAAAGAAGACAACCGGAAGTAAAATCTACTCGATCCTACTCTCAGGACTGTCGCCTTCTGTCGTTCACTTGCGAAATAAAAACAGCCCCCAAAGGGGGTCAGCAAAATTGCTGGTACGATCCTCTCATGGCCCCCAAGCTAACGTGGCTACGATGACTAATTGTCGATAGCATGGAGGTGATTAGATGCACAACATAATAGAAAGTGCAATAAACAACAAGCCAATTATGAACAATCAAAGTTCAAACATAATGAACGACTTAAATGCGTTCCCTTAATTAGTGAGTCAATTATTTAACTCCTCAAGTTATGTTTCCTCTTAATCTCAGTCCAACCTTATCTTACCTCAATCTTAGTCCTTATCTTATTCTTATAAAACAAACCATTCTTTAAATAGAAATGGTTGTAGCTTATCTCAGTTTTAGAATACAAACCACTCTTTAATAGAAACATTAGTATCTTATCTCAAACCTTATCTTAATCTTAGAATACAAACCATTCTTTAAATAGAAATGATTGTATCTTATCTCAATGTTTATTTTTGTCAGGTCAAAAGCAACCCTAGCCAATGAGCTATTAACTCCATTGGTTGAATAAACAACTTATCTTAAATTTAGGATTTAGGTGATCCTACTGCACCATCTTAATGCCTCCTACCTTGGACTGGATGTCCAATGTAGCTGAGCCGACATTCGACCCTAGGCAACAAGTCCGAAGACAAGTCCTTAAGCGGGAGTCGGAACTGCTTTAGATACCGACCCCTTTCCTTAACAAGCATGACCGAGTCAGTCCCGGATTCCTCACTCCCCCCAAGTTTCAGTTAGTAGAATTCTCAAGACAATGTTTGTTGGTAAAACCTCTTTCGGTTATTAACAACTAATATTAGAAAGTGTTCCTTGTTCTCACACAATTGTTTACTAATCGTAGTTAGTAAGTTCTCACGGAAAGTTGTGTTAGTTTTCAAACATCACACAACAATACAATAAAATATATTCCGGTTGCATGCTTAATCTTGTTTAGTGGGCACACAAAAACAAATAGCACTTGGACACCTCGTTAGCAAGCAGGTCACAACAAAACCCACCGTTCACCGTTGGTCATTCGGTTGCTTACTCTCTTCTAGAGTCCAAATTCTCAACCCTAAAGCATTGATTGAATTGGGTGGTTAATTACTTTTAATCAACCTAGCTTACTTAATCACTAACGATTTCCAACTAAATACCACTAAGTCATTGTAGTTTAAGCTTAACCTCTTATATTACTTACTTCTCATTTTAACTCACTTGTTCACACCTCCAATGGCCTTTAAAAATCCACCAAACAACTCTTAACAATCATATAATAACATTACCCAACAAGCCCCCTTCGTTTACCTCCTAAAAGCACACTTCCTTTGTAAAAATGGTTGGTCCGGGTTTGTGTACTTGGATATAAACCCAGATCAAGTCACGGTATTAGTTTCTGGACAGTTTTTGATGTGGTCCGGGTTTGTGTACTTGGTTACAAACCCGGACCAAGGCTAAACTTGTACAGAATTGCAATTTTTGACTTCTTTTGAACCTCAAATCTTCCCAATCTTTTCCTAACCTCTCCACAAGTATTTCAACATGTTTTAACATCATTATAGCACCTTAAAACCCTCTTAATTCATCCATCAAACTCATAGTAAATTTCTTGATCTTTCACCCAATTCCTTACAAAAACTCTTAACACTTATAACTTAATTCCTTACACTTCCAATATGTAAATTTTGTCTTAAACTCCAACTAACTTAGTGTTTCCTTTCAACCAATATAACTACTTCTCAAACATCATTAATCATCTATCTTTCCTTTACTAAACCTTCCAAGGTTACCTTGCATATCCATGCACAAATCTCTCTCCTTTCCATTTGTTACTCATCATTCCTAAACTCTTGAACATACCTATACTTCTTTCGATCCCATTTAGCACCTTAACATTGTTCTTCCTTTACCTTGACCATGCTACACCCTCCTTAGACATTTCCACCTCTTTTACTCAGTTTATTCACCACTCTCATGATCATACCCTCTTATACATTCCTAGTCATTTCCTTGACAATTTACAACATTCTCCAACAATTTTCTCTTCCATCACCCAAGTGTACTCATTACCACCAAAACTAGAACCTTATTAATCCACTACTAGCATCTTCACCACTTACACAAACTGCCAAGATTTCTCATTGATATACTCTCAACTTCACACCTAAATCATCTTAAACATTGTACACCATTTCCTCCAGATTTTTGCTCAAGTCTTATCATTCCTCTTAACATGATTTTGGTGTGTTAAATACACCCACCAATCCTCAATTTCCTTCTAGACAACTCTAGGCCATTCTAAACCTCAAGACCTCCTTAGTTAACTCATTTCCACTCTAATTCCTTCTAATGACTCCTAGTAATACTAGGTCATATCAATTCACAACCACCACTTAAACACATTGTTTCCTACTCAAATTTCGCCATAGCTTCTCTAGTATATTATCTTGCCCAAATGCATTGTTTTCCTCATTCAAACATCTCACACACATCAAATCCTTTCTCATCTTATTTTCTCACCCAAATCAACTCATTCACAACAAACTCAATATAGTGCAATAATCTTAAATTGCATAGCACTAAAGCTCTTAAATGACATGGCTCTTAGGCCCTTAAATGACTTAAACTTAAACACTGAATTTCCCACATATAAAAGCTTTCAACCTGCAAATACACACAACAATGCTCCCATTGCAATATAAGTGTTCTCATAATTCTCCTTAAGCTTATCTTACTAAATCATTCCCATTGGCTCCTTAGTCACAAGTTCACAAGCTTGTTATTCTTCCCTAGGTTATATACCCATTACATAATGTAAGCTTTAAGCTACACTAGTACTTATCTAAATCTCATCCCTTAAAACCTTAAACCACCATTAGGTAAGCAATTTACCTCATTTTTCTCAAGCTTCTCTTACTTCCCTCCTTAAGTTTTCTTGATTGGATTTCAGAAAGGACTCCAATCCTCTTTCCAATGTTTCTAATCCACATTCAAATAATTTAATGAGCACTAAGCAATATGCCTAAACTCATAGAATTCATCCTTAGGTTAAAATATGTGTTTTAAAGCTTAAAGTGTATGTTTACCTTTGAATTTTGGAATGACTTTCATAATGAAGCAAAGCAAGACCTCCTCAAGTCTTTGGAGAATAGAATCAAGCTAGAACAAGAGATAAAACAAGGTCCCATGAAGAGATGAATTTCGGTTATGAAGGAAAAGTGATGGAAACTTGGTTTTTCTTACATTTTCCTTACCGTGAATGAATGGAGAAGACAATGAACACCTCAAGCTAGTTTTCCCCTTTTAATGGCGTTTTACCATGGCTCCATGAAACACCCCTGAACAATTAAACACATAAAATCATAAACGCGGGAAGATTACCCGAGAATAACATGTCACACAATTCGGGGCTTATGATAATGCATGAACAATTAAATTAAGTACATACATACATACGTCTGAAGACATGATAACGTGACATATTAATACAGTCGTGTACGTATATATATATATATATATATATATATATATACGTATATGAAAATACATATCCACAACGTTACAACATTTAACTAAACCGCGACAACACAAAATAGTCGTATATATACATAGATATAATTAACAACGTGACAAAATAAAATAGTCGCGTATATATGTATAATTGTATGAAAATAGGCAAGTATATAGCTGATACAAAAAAAAAGAGTAAAATGTGCTCCGGCCGAGATTCGAGCACGGTACCTCTTGTACCCTACCGCATGCCTTAACCGATTGAACTGTGCTCGTATTCAGTACCAAACTACACATCTAGATATATAGCTACTAACGTGATTAAAAAAAAACATTACAGCTACTGAATGCTGCTTTCTTTTCCTGATCAGACACGCCTTAGATTCCTCGAACAGCAACACCACATCTCTTCGATTATTTTTATATCGGTTCAACACCAATAAGCCATGTCACTCCAGCACCAGCTTTCCTTTTTGTCTGGCACAAACTCTTCGTTGAATCGCCCGACATGATATCTCCCCCTTTATTCTCAATCCTCATACTGGTAGCTAGCAACGCGTTCTTGCAGCAGCTAAACCAAACTTTTCCCTCTGTTCCACGCGCACACTCCGGGAGAACAAGGACACCGAGACACATTTCTCTGCATCAGTCTCGGACCACATCTGAAACCAACCAAAAGCGCACCATTCCCTAGCAACAGAATGCAAGGAATAGACTCCCACCACCTCGATATAGCAACAAGCACAAACTCCTTGCTCTTATTAAAATGGAATAATAAGATTGATTTAGTGGATTTTAGCAATTAGAAATATTGGGTGGGTTGTTTTATTTGATAAGAATGGAGATTAAATGACTAAGTGGTGGATTTGTAAGTTCTAAATGGGATTAAAAAAAAACCTTTTTAGTAAATTGATTAGGTGATGGATTAAAATGATATTGTTCCTCAATTAACGTGAAGAAAGAGGCATATAAGAGACAGTGTTAAGTAACAATCTTTAAATTCTCTCATAACCCTACTCTTATGCTCCAGAGTTCAAATCCCACTTTCCCTTGAGTCATTTACGTCCATACTTCATTGATAATAAAAGTTAGTTTTGTCATTATCGGTGAAATATGTACTATATACTATACTTGTGAGAGCAATATATACATGTATGTAGACATACTAATAAAAAGTTAACCAATAGACTCATGGTTTGTACAAGCAAGGACAAGGTGTGATTCACTATACAATATAAATTTTCTTTGATAATTTTCCCTCTTCTTCGGGCTTGGTAATGTTACAGTCGAACATATATATGCAAGTTTTCTTGTTTGAAAATGACAAATGAAACAAATCTCGTTAATATTAAATTATACCTATACATAAGTAATAGCACTAATTTGAATACGTATATGCACACATAAGTATATATGGTCATGTTATGTTAAGTGTATATATACCTATATACATATATGTCTAAAGTTGTAAATTAAGTTTAGAGGATTAATTAGCTAATCCCGGATTGAATACTTTAAGTAATAACCAATTAATAATGAATAATTAATCATAGTGATTAAATTACAAGGGACTAGTAATTATAAAGGTTACCGAATGGTTTAAGGCGTTATAGAGAATTAATACTCAGTGTTATGATTCAGATCTAAGTGGTTGGAGGACGGGCTCGAGATTTCACGCTAGCTTCTTTCTCTGGTGTACGGTATGGATTCTTGCAACCTGTTTGCTAACGGTTTATACCGGCTTGTGTGCTGTTTGCTGTTTGATTAACGACAAAGATTAATGCATGTAAAATGATTATGTTAGTGTGACTATTTATTATTCGTGATTGACTTAAGTTAACTAACCGTACCTTGGGAGCAAACAAATTACACATACGTTACATACGATACCAAGTGGATTAATGATGTGTGCTTTGCGTTAAGAGAACTTGTACCCAAGTTCTCACTAACCTCCTTTTTAAACATATTGTCGAAGCTCCAAATGCGATATTCGACTAATCACCCTATTGGTAGGACGCTGTCTAACTAAGACTCATAACTTGTCCAGAAGAAGGAGCCCAGAAGATTTTTCTCTCTAGCCATGCATGCAAATTTCGGGAGCCGTATTTGCATTAGATCGTCTTCCAATCAAATGTACGTCGCGACGGTGGTAGAGAAAATGATATATTCTCCGTGGGTTAAATTCCCTTATATTGAGGTCAGAAGGCATTACACTACTCTCCGTGGGTCCGGTTTTCCGTTTTTCCCTTAAATTTCCAAGAGCTCATTCTCGTCTGAAAGTTTAATTATACCCGCACACTTATGGTCAGAGGTAGTTGCACTATTCTCCGTGGGTCCGTTTCCGTTTCCCTTAAATTCGCGAGAGTCCCATTCTCGTCTTGAAATACCCCCAACCTTGATATGTTGTTAAACATTTACTATGGTATGTAAGAGCTAAAAAGGCCTTAGAAACATCAGTGAACAATTTAAACCATAGTAAAATGCATAAGCACTAAGAACAGTTTGAGCAAAAACTGCTCTAAGCTTGGAGTGACTTGGTTAGGACCCAAGAGCCTACCAAGACTTAATAATATTCATTATATTTACAAGGCTAATTAATCCTTAGGAAATGAAATACCCCAAACCTAGTTATGTTGTTTAAACACCTAAATAGGGTGTAACAAGACTAAAAAGAGTCTTAGAACCTTACTAAACAAATTTAAACAAAGGAAACACAAATGTGCTTTAAAGTCAATAAGAGCTAAAATGTGCTCTAAGCTTGGGATAAACTTGAGTAAGGCCTAATGAGCTTACCAAGACTTCATTTATATACTAATGAACTTATTAAACCAATTACCAAAGAAAACCAAGCTTGAAAACAAGTTAAAACACAAAATGTGCTTTAAGAAGTCTTAAAGCACGTTTTTGAAAAATTGTCTTGTAAATGAGTTTTGAATGGCTAAATGTCCATCATTACTCTTAAATATTATGTGTACTATATAGTATCACATTTGGGTGGCTATATTAGTGGGAAATCAAAAATTTCACTTCTATGTGCCTTGTATAGGTGAATAGTACTTTTTATAAGCTAGTTTATAACATATGTTGTATTAAGTAATTAAATTGACAAACAAAGACTAAAACACCCTCATACTAATAAAGGGCCGGTTTTTATAAGTGTGGTGACTCACCACTCTCTAGTTAAGTAATGAGTAATTAAAGCAACTAAGTAAAACTACTTTTTACTTTATAACATAAATATCTTCTAAAGCAACTTCTATCTTCATTCTCATTTCTTCCTTCATTCCCACGGTTTGCAAACACCTCTCTTCTCCCTTCTTCCTTGTTCTCTCTCGGTAATACCACTATCACCATGGAAGTTCAACTTTGACCACTTGTTAAACCTAGCTCACTTGTCCAAATCAAAAACAAATACACCAATCTCTTCCTCTCATCAAGCTCTTCATTCCTATCTTCTCAAAACTCCAAGAGCTCCATTTCGGTGCCAAGGTGTTCCACCATTGAAGGAGCTTGAGCTTATATTTTGACATATTATTACTCTCCTTTGCTTCTAGGTAAGGAATCTCAAACAAAAATCAAGTTTCCTCCTTGTTTTTGTCATGTCCGAAAATACACATTGATATAGCTCATTTGTGACTTTGTTCTAGCTTCATTTCAACTCTTCATGGACTAGGTGGAGTCCTCTCTTGTTGTATATTCAAACTCTCTTCAAAGAACAAGGTAAAACAACTACATTAATGTTTTTGAAACAATGTCAAATTAGGGTTTACAATGAGATGAAGCCTATAGCTTGAATACTCATTATAAAGTTTGTATATTGTTTAGAACTTGTCAAGGAATCAAGTACTCTATTGTTTTCTAAAGGAAACAAGAAAGAGTGATTTTGAAAAGAGGTAAATCTACTAACCTAATGCTATTTTAATGCCTTAGGAGAAATGAGCTTATAATGCTTATTAAAACTATCTAAAGAGCCAATGGGGAATGACTTAGTGAAGTGTTCTTAAGAGACTAGTAAAGGGCATATGTGTATGTTGAGTGTATTTGCAGGTTAAAGGCATATATATTGTGGAAATTCAGTGTTTATGATTTAAGCACTTTAAGGGCCTAAGAGCCATGCATTTTAAGGGCCTAAGTGCCATGCAATTTAAGTTTTGCACTATATTGATGTGTGTAAATTGGTGAAATTGTGTATGAGAGTGTTCTTGGTGATTTTGGATGTTCTTGTGTGTTTAAAGAGAAGGTAAAGTGTTTAGGCATGGTAATGTTCTAGGGGAACCCATGTCAAAATCTAGGTAGGAAGTAAGAAGTTCTAAGTGGTTACATAAGTTTGGTGAGTTAGAAAGTGTAGGAAATGAATAAGGAGTTCAGATTTTTAAAGGATGATGATGAACTAGGAAGTACTCTAGAGTGTAATAGGGACTTAGGCATGGTCTTGAGATTTAGTAGTACCAAGCCATTTTGACTTAGGTAAGACTTAGGCAAACTTTGGTAAACTAGGAGAATGTGGACTTGAGAAGGATTTGAAGTAATGATATAAGGAGATAGTTGTGAGAAATGATGCTTGGGAGATGATGTTTAAGTTAGGAGAAAGCATTTTGGGATAGTAGTTGCCTTAGGTAGAAACACCATCTAGGAACCTAGTATAAAATAACATAAGTGTTAAGGAATTTTACAAGGAAATAAGTAAATGTTTTAAGGAATTAGAAATGAGTTTCATGGATGTTGTATGTGGATGTAAGGTTACCAAATGTTGCTAGGAAGCATTAAGAGGCCTTAGGAGAAGTTTGGTGAAGAATTGGCAAGTTTAGGTAAGTTTAGTAGGCGACCGACCCAGGGGCCGACCCAGTTTGTGGGTCGGTCGAGCCTCTGTAAAATGTTAGGAAAATGTTCGGTGACGGTCCGACCCAAAAGGGTGGGTCGGACATGGGTCGGTCGAGCCTCTGTAAAATGTTGGGAAAATGTTCGCACATGGACCGACCCAGAATGGTGGGTCGGACATGGGTCGGTCAAGGTAAAGTTTTTCAGACCCGAAGACCACTGGGAGGGTCCGACCCAGTTGTGGTCGGACGGTGGGTCGGTCGGACCAAAACTTGTAAAAAAAAAAACAGAAATGAATGTGACTTATGTAGTTAACCCTAGAGTGTATAATGAAGGTAACCTAGGGTAAGATAGGCATTAAAACATGTCATACAATCATGTTAAATACTTAGTAAGTTTGAAGTTAAATAAATAATTAACCGACATTACTAATGTGTTTAGGATTCTCTCAAGGTGGAAATCCGTCGAGGCAAGGACCAAGGTATGGTTTTCTTGCAGTCTGTTGCCTACCGGTTTACACCGGCTTGTGTGTTGTTTGTTTTCTGTGTGTTTATGACTTTGTAAGATTAAACCATGTAAAGAGTTTACAGTTGTTAAATATTATTATGTTGTTAATTATGACTCTCTCTTCCCATGTGAGTGTCTAACAAGACTTGACCTATTATTGTGAATTGTTGTTGTGCTCAATGTTGAACTACTAACATGGGCTAACGGGGAAGTGAGGAGTCCGGTCTGTTCCGGCCACGCGTGTGAGTATGGGAGTCGATGTCATAACCGGTTCGATTCTCTCTGTATGTTATGGTTAAGTTTCCAATTTGGTTTCTAACCTTCCCTTTAGCTTAACCAAGGCTATTTTACTGACTCACGTCGGGCCACAGGGGCATACTATATGTTTTGTTTCGGTGTGCTTGGATCACTATATCCGGGGCACCTTGTGTTAAGTTAACCGTTCAATCTAACCGGACGGTAACGAGTTATGTAACGAGCTAAGTATGAGCGTGGCAACATTCTCGAAGCTCTCAATGGGACTAACTGTGTTGGTTCTCTTCCTAAAAGGATTTGTATGTTTGTGATGTGTGTTATGATGTGTACAATACCCTTGTTATGTTATATATGTATGTGTTGTGTGTTTAAAATAAATATCATGTCATCCTGACAATTGGTTGCGCGTATCCCGGTAGTCGATGGGCTGCGCGTTAGCCATACCAGCAAAGGTGCTGACCCCCTCGGGGGCTCCATATTTTTATTGCAGGATGAGGATCGAAGAGGCGAGTGGCTCTAGGTCCTAGAGAGTAGTTTACTTTTGAAGTATTTTGGATGTTAGCCCGGTTTGCGCCTGTGCACCCGTGGCGTATTATATACTTGTTGGTGACGGTTTACAGTGAATTAAACAGTGAAGGATTTATGTAATACTCGGTATTATATTGTTATATATATGGTTGTTAGTTCTATGCTCGGGAGTCTGATCATCAGACCGGTACAATTGTATTTATTCAGCCTTGTTAGCCACGTGGGTGGTTGACGGCGTTGTAGCACCAATCGTTTAGTTATTGTTTAGTTTTTATTTTTCCGCTGCGATTCCAAGTATAGTTATGTGCGTAGTAGGGGTGTTACAAAAAGTGGTATCAGAGCGAAGTATCGCTCTGATGACTAGAATACCGAGCTTAGGGATATACCGAGTTAGGAAACCTAACTACAGTTACCTAAGTGAACAGATTTGGAAAGGTTAACCACTAACTAAGTGTGGAGATACCTTATTATCGGGAAGCGTTACAATCGTTGGACCGATAAGTGTGCAAGCATAATGCTAATGAGATGTTCGTATAAATTCAGATGGCAGGTAGACCACGAGGAAGAGGCCGCGGGCGCGGTATTGGAGGTATGGGTGACCAGGGTGAGGATACTACGGCACAGACCATGGCTGAGGCAGTTGCAGCCGCCGTAGCTCAGCTGGTACCCGACCTAGTTGCTGCTATACAGCAAGGGCGACAGCCTGGAGTTCAGCCACCACCACCACCGCCACGAGAGACCAATTGGGTCAAGGCGTTGGCTGATCTGAGGCCGCCTTCATTCAGTGGGGAGACCGATCCCCGTAAGCTCGAGGCATACATCTCCGAGATGGAGACCGCCTTCGAAACCCTAGCACCACCTGAGCAGATCAAGGTACGACTTGCTGCTTACTACCTGAAGGCGCGGCACAAAACTGGTGGAAGCTTGTGCGCGAGGGTAGAGTTGTTGA